>BQNB010048569.1:2628-42496 GCA_026074375.1 Tanacetum coccineum
TTCACAAGTCATAAGTATGAGTGCTTAACATTTAGACTTATATTGACAAATGATCTTGTTTAATTGCTTGGTTTGGATCTAGTGAAAAATCGGGGACGATGAATTTATCCGTCAGGACATCCGTAGATTATTCTATGGACGCTTCTCATTCTATGATCCCAGTGTTTATAAAATAAAGGAAGTCAAACAGGCAGTCAAGAAAAGAAAAAGGAAAATCCAAAAATATTAGGGATAGTTAGTGTACATATAAAAAATTTGGTGGAAACGGGACTTGTCGAAGCTATTGATTCTTTAGGTTCTCCTTGACGAACACTTAGCTACTTTTCGAGGTTATTAGTCGAGGGGGATTGAGATTCTTAGTTTTCGTAAGTGTTTACTTCATAACATTGCGTGAGGACACGGCAATACCTTAGTATGGGGGATTTTGGTATGTGCTTAATTACACATACCATTTTCCATTAAAAACGGACTTAAAAGACTAAAAACGTACCAAAAATACATCGTATTTGTATGTTTTGCATTTGTATGGTGCAGGAAACGGATATTCAAGAAAAGGACAAAGTCAAAAGTCATCCAAGTGAAGAAAATATAACTTGAGGGACTAAAATTGCCAAATCCCAAGTTGTATTACAAGAATCAAAAGACAAGGGTCAAAATTGCAAAAAGGGGCAAAGTTTTTCAAAGAAGTAAGTGTATTACTGAGTTAAAAGAAGGGTTGAAATTGCAAACCGGGTGAAGTTTGTTATAAGAAATGAGGGGCCAAAGCTGCCTAACCTCCCAACTCCATCTTTCCTGCCAAACAAAACCAGGTACAGGTAGGGATGTCCTTCTCCTTACCTTCTACCCTGCAAAACCACTCAAACCTAGATAAACATTTCAACCATCCTCTTTCAACCCCCCAGCTGTATAAGGTTGCCATGTTGGCAATCCTTCACCATTCCCAAGTGTTTTCAATGGTTATGATTGACTCCAAAGAAGCACAAAAGAAATTGAAGGCTGGGATTTGTATTTAGTAATTACTCACACAACAAACACACTTGGTTTTACTAGTCTCTACAAAGAACACAGAAGAAGAAGAGAAGTGAGTCCAAGGAAACCAAGACCTTAATTCGTTTAGTATAAATTAGGGCCATTGTAACCATGTTAGGGAGTTTAGTATTTAGTTTTTTAGATCTTAGAATTATCTTAGATTATTTTCAGCTTTGTTTTAAAAAGTCATTTAAGCTTCTACCTTCAAGCTTGTAACATTTTCAAGTTTTATGCAAATTTGACGGTTTTTAAGCCAATTTACAATTCCAAGTGTTAAGTTTCTTAATTGTGTTCAAAAAAACTCTCAATACAAGCTTGTTTATAAACTGCTTTAATTAAGTAAACCAAAAAAAAGTAAGTAGTTAAGAGAAATTGCAAAAATCACTCTCAAATACACCACATCTTATTTTATGGATGATAAGCCAGTTTTGGATGGGCTTATGGACACTACTAGCTTGTTTTATACAAGCTAGAGCTTGTAGATTCTTGGTTTAGCCCTGTTTTGAGCAAGGGTGTTGTAAGTCTCTCTTTTTCTTGTCTTTTTCTTTGCTATAGAACTGCTTATAGTGCTTGTTTGTTACTTATGTTTATAGAAGTCCAAGGGAAGAAGACTTCGGCTATAAATAGAGTCTTTTGTAAACTTTGATGCGAGTTAGTGAGTAACTAGTTAGTTTTTAATTTTTAATATAACTTAGCTTATTTTTAGTTCTTTTAAAAATCATTTACAGCTTTTACTTTCAACTTTGTAACACTTTCAAGTTTTAATGCAAATTTAAGGTTTTAAGTCAATTTACAATTCCAAGCGTTAAGTTCCTTAATTGTGTTGTTTTGTGTTCAAAAGCTCTCAATACAGCTTGTTTACAAGCTGTTTTAACTAAGTGAACCTAAGAAGTTAAGTAGTTAAGAGAAAATCACAAAAATCACTCTCAAAATACACCACAGCTTATTTTATGGATGATAAGCCAGTTCTGGATGGGCTTATGGACTCTCACTAGCTTGTTTTGCACAAGCTAGAGCTTGTAGATTCTTGGGTTAGCCCTGTTTTGAGCAAGGGTGTTGTAAGTCTCTCTTTTTCTTGTTTTTCTTATTTACTGTAGAAATACTTATTAGTGCTTATTTGTTACTTATGTTTACTTATTTGTGCTTTATCAGAATGTTTAGTGCTTATCTTACTTAGTTGTTAGTTTAAAAGTGATTTGTGCAACTTTCTTAGTTAGTACTGTTAGTTCATTTAATAAAACTGTTAGTTTTGAATTAACACTGTTAGAAAAATTCAGCTTATTTAAGTGCTTATTCTTAATTAAAGTCTGCTTATAAGTATCTTATTTTGTAATTGGATAATCTGTTTTTAATCAGTATGAAAAGAAAAATGATTTTTGAAAACTTTAAAGGGTGTTTAGAACAAGCAGTACTAACTCCAAGTTAGTACTGTTGGTTCATTTTCTTGGATTCCAAAGGTAGCAGTACTAACTCAAAAGTAGCAGTACTAACTCCAAGTTAGTACTGGTAGTTAGTACTGATAGAACTGTTGGTTCATTTCTGCTTATTAGCTTATTATTTTGGCTTATTTAAGATTTCCTTAGCTTTTTAGAGTTGATTAAACCATTTTCCTTTACTGTCTTTTAGAGTAAGCTTATTTAAGTTTATTTTCCTTTTCAAAGTATTTTCAATAGTGTATCAGTTTGTAGCTTTTTAGCTCATTTGCCATTCTAGTTTATTCTAGTTGCTTATTCTTATTCCTGAAGTTCTTATTAGGGTTAGGTAAATATCTGTTTTAGCTTGTTTGCTTATTTCTTGTTTCATTGAGTTTTGTTTGAGCTAGCAGTACTAACTTTAAGCTAGCAGTACTAACTTTAAGCTAGCAGTACTAACTCCAAGTTAGTACTGATAGTTAATACTGTTAGTGCTGTTGCTAGTACTGCTGAGTTTCCTTGCTTAATTTAGCTTAATTGCTTGTTGAATTTGCTTATTTAGAGTTAGCTTAGCTTATTTGATTTGTCTTAAGTTTATTTGAGCTTATTTCTATCTTAGAGTAAAAGTTTTAAGTATTTTTACAATTCCTAGCTTTTATGCTTGTTCTAGCTTATTTTCCTTGCTTATCTTTGTGTGCATTTGCTTACTAGGTTTAGTGCCCAATCATATCCAAATCTTTGTCATTCAATCATCAATCATCAATCTGTAATTCGATATTCCATTCAAGCCTCGTTAGGACATAACGACCCGGAGACACTCTATACTGCTTCCGGATTTATTGATTTCGCGGATGTTGTTCCTTGTTATATATTTATATATGTTTATATTTATTTATATATATATAAAGGGGTGAGTTTCTGCGAGTCATCATGACATGCAAACATTCACACATCTTAACAAAGCAAAACAAATAACATTCATCATCAAAAACAAATAACGAAATCTAGATAACTAAACTTCGCCAGCTGCCTACGGTCCATCTAGCCACTTTTCCTAACTTTAACCTCATCCTACTGAATATCTGAAAATGATGCTTTTACGTCAACACAATGGTTGCTGAGAAACATAGGTTTTCAGACACACATATTAAATCCATTTCCCAAAACGATTTATCCAATTTATGTGATTATAAAACAATACATTTTGCATGACAATTATGCTAACTAACATACAAGCTAACATGCAACTATACAAATAAATAACCACTATTACACATGACCAAGCTAAAAGCTCAAGTCCATGTAACACACATATGATGGATGTCTAAGGGTTTGATTAACCATCATGGGTCACCCTGACACCATGCCCAACCTTAACCACCTCATTAACACATTACACTAGTTAACAACAATTTATTCAAAAATGCACAATTTTAGTGTATCTTTACTACCTTAAAAACCTTATTTGCTAACCTTCATAAATTATACCAAAAATAACCTAAGTTCATTTATGAGTTTACTAACTACCTTGTGATTCCCAAGCTCTCATTACATGTGCATCTATCCCAAATAAAATCCAACTTCAAAACTATCTCTATTTGGAACTGATTGCATACTAAAATGTATGGCCCTAATTACCATACTTAGACACACAATCAGAAGCTATCCTTCTAGGGTTTCTTTATATACACATTGAACCTAATCACTGTAGATTGGCTATCTCTAATTCCACTTTTAAGTTAGCGTTTTACCCTCCTAAACATGACCTAATTCTGACCCGTATTTACTGTTTTGACAACGTTTCTTGTATCCAACGTTTAACCAACTTCCAGAACTCAAAATCATTCGAGGAAGGACTTTTTGAAAAATAGACTCTTTGAACTATAACTTAGGCTCTTGAATCATATCAAAACACGTTTCTAACATCTAGATATCATCAGTTTAACACAGACCTAATTATGCAAAAACCCTAAATCAAGATCTAACGCAAACCCTAACATACAACATGCATGATCATAACCCTAAATTAACCCTAATCATCATACCATCATTAAAGTTTATATATAATCTGAATTTTATGTAAACCCTAGATCCATCATAAATCATGTTACATGAATATCATAAACTAGCTAAGATGAACATACTTACCTTGAATGCTAGCACCTAAACAACAATTCTTGAATGTTCTTGGATCAAACACCAAATTCAGCACTCCTAGGGTTTTGGGGTGTTAGCCTTAAAATATGGTGACATATCCAGAATTAGATTAGTTCATTTATAGCGTGACACGTAGGGACTAATAATGACTAGTTGCGATAGTTATGTGTCACTAGGACTATATATACCCCCTCCATACTTCCATGGAGGGGTGAAGCTCACTTTTGTAAAAGTGTGTGTGTGTTCTCTCTCTAACACATACAACTTCCCATCTCTTATCTTTTTCTCTCTAATAATATGGATACTTTTCTTTTCCATTTTACCAAGCCTCCGGATCTTGTGTTTTAAGGGTGAATCGTGATAACATGGGGGCTTGAAATCGCAGGCACAAAGAGATGGGGAAAAGAACTATAAGCTAGGTTTATTGATATATATACCCTAAGTATCCTTATCCCTTAAGTCTTAGAGTTTGACAAGGTTTAGGCTTCCAAATCCTTATCCTAAACCCTTAGACGATCGCCCCCCTTTTCTACTATTTTATTATTATTATTTTTAATTATTAATTAACAAGTTACCTTTATTACTTTAAGTTTTTATAAAAACCTAAGCTAATTTGGGAAAACTTTTTTACATAACCGCTACTTACTAAACTTTCTAAAAATAACTTTTTATTTCACATTTCACTTTCTATATTTAGATAGTCTACTATAACTATCCAAATTTCACTCACTTCACTTATTTCCAACACGATACATTTCCTATAAACACTTAACACAAAATCATCCAACTATTGACGTAGCGTTACACGCAATACGCCCTACCTTTCCATTATCACTATACGTGAACAAATGGAATACTCATCACCAAACACAAACGCACTCAAAATGAGATGATCATACACCTCAAAATGATATCATGCACCTATTCAAACCACTTAGCACACATATATAACACATAGCACATAAGAAATCACACATAATGAACTCTTATCCATTTCTAAAGGTATCACTAACCTGATTAAATCACGGATGTTACAGTATCCCCTCCTTGAGGAAATCTCGTCCCGAGATTTAACTAGCAGGCTTAACAACTCGGTCCACGAACAACTGTGGATACTTAATCCTCATCTGGTCTTCGTGTTCCCAAGTAAACTCAGGACCACGTTTCGAATTCCATCTAACTTTCACAAGCGCTATCTTCCTACGTTTTAACTTCTTAATTTCTCGATCCATAATCTCTACAGGTTCCTAGATAAAACAAAGTGTCTTTTCGACCTTGATCTCATCTAATGGCACATGCAAGTTAGCGTCTGCCAGACACTTCTTTAGATTTGACACATGAAAGGTGTCATGCACGCTATTCAACTCTTCAGGTAACCTTAACCTATAAGCTACAAGGCCAATCCTTTCAAGGATCTTAAACGGTCCTACATATCTCGGTGCTAGCTTACCCTTCTTTCCAAAACGCACTACGCCCTTCCAAGGCGACACCCTTAATAATACCTGATCACCCACCTCAAACTCTAACAGTTTACGTCTCCTATCCGCATAGCTCTTTTAACGATCTCTCGTCGCTTTGAGCTTTTCCTTTATCAATACCACCTTATCTGTCGTCTCTAGTACTAACTCAGGTCCAATTAAAATGCCCTCTCCAATCTCTGCCCATAACACAAGCGACCTACACTTCCTACCATACAAGGCCTCAAACGGAGCACACCAAATGCTTGAATGATAACTATTGTTGTAAGAAAACTCGGCTAATGGTAGATGGACATCCCAACTACCACCAAAATCTATAACGCACGCATGCCCTTAACATATCCTCCAAAGTCTGAATTGTACGCTCACTTTGTCCATCCGTCTGAGGATGATAAGCAGTACTCAAGTCTAATCTTGTCCCTAACGCTTTCTGTACCGTTTGCCAAAAATGTGAAGTAAATCGCCCATCTTGATCTGAAATAATCGACATGGGAACTCCATGTCATGCCACAATTACATCAATATATAATCTCTCAAACTTCTTCGTACTAAAATCCTCACGAATCGCTAGGAAAAGAACTGGGTTGGTAAGTCTGTCGACTATTACCCATATCGCGTCATGCCCACTTCTCGACCTAGGTAACTTGGTAATAAGATCCATAGTGATCTTATCCCACTTCCATTCCGGTATCTCAGTTTGTTGCAATAAACCCGAAGGTCTTTGATGCTCAGCCTTTAATTTTGCATAAGTCATACACTTACTAACGTAGATAGCAATATCTCTCTTCATTTCCGGCCACCAATACATATCACGCAGGTGATGGTACATCTTATCCACTCTAGAATGCATAGAGTACCTAGACTTATGAGCTTCGTTCAAAATTACCATTCTCACATCTCCTACTAAAGGAACCCATATCATATCCATAAAATACAAATTCCCGGGCTTCGGCATATTGTAACACATACTTACTAAAATCCAATGTAACAGTATTTAAAAAACTTTTTGTCTTCTTAATATTAGCTTGTGTTGTTGAACAGAGAAATTAACACGCCACCGGACCCTTATATATTCCGCTGCGACCCAATTTGAGGGTGTTACAGATTGGTATCAAGAGCCAAGGTTATAGAGAACCAGGTCAAATGTTTTTTGCTGGACTATAACCGTTTTCAAACATTGCATTCATGACCAAGGGGATTCACGGTACATACAAACACAATTGTGGCATAAGTCGGTTAGGCTAGATTGCAAGCATGATGTGATATTCATGATTGATATACCAAGTTATAATATAAAATGTAATTACTATAAGATGTCTTAATTAGTATACATTAGATAAGCTAAATTTTGATTTCAGATATTTTATCATGTCCGATACCTGAGCATTTCTCAGTTACAATACACTCAGTATCCGAGGACGATTCAGACATCGGTTCACCAGGAGTCGATGCGGTACCAACCATTATGCCCGAGGACCCATATTGCTTACATAATGGCTTGCTTATGAGGTTCCAAACCATCGCCATAACTATACATACCATGGTCCATAGAGTTCCACCGACCCTGACTACATCCTGGCCCTGAGGGACCCACCATCACCAGACTACGTGCCTGTGCTCGGATGAGCCAGAGCAGGCACCTACCCCACCCGTTTAGTTTAACCTTATTACCGGAGCCGTGTACCCTTAGTATATAACCCACCCGAAGGATGATGTCTTTCTAGCCGAGGAAACACAAGCCATTGCATCTGCTATAACCCTTAACCTCACCTACTGCTGAGTCACCAGATATCATCCCAAGTCTATCCAGAGGACTGATCCCAGGAGGATCCACTGACTACCCCTGCGACAGGGATGAATACGATTAGGAGGTAGAGGAGAAGGAGGAAGGAGCACACCAGCTCCAGCCGACGTTTGTCCCAACCTGGACACTGTAGACACGCTAGGAAAATCTATCCCGGGATGAGCCATCCATATCACTTCCCCTTCCAGGAGAGGTCGAGAGACTTTCTTGCCTTAAACCAAACCCCACCTCCATCACCACTGTACCCACGTATCATCCCATTACCACATATACCATCACCAACACCCAAAGCCCAACACCAATTGAGATTATCCCTGAAGAGTAAGTTTACACCTCTTCGGAAGAGGGTGCGTTTTGCTTCTCCCACCCCTAGTCATGAGGTCGGGGAGAGTTCAGCAGCAGGTGCTGCTAGGCAGGATTGACCTACCATATCGAGGGACGACCCATACTCCATAGCGAGGGAGGACCTTTAAGGATTTGTCGATATGGTTGATGGTCCCTCCTAGATGTTTCGACTTCTAGAGTTAGACTATGACATTCCGGATACACATGGGATTTATCTGGTAGGAGCCATCGATGAGTTTGCCATCCGACCCACCGTAGAGGGGGTCAATCAGAAGGGTTACCGGTATCTTGCTACCATTGTTGAGAGGAGACTACTATCATGTATGGGTACTTATATAGGGATGCTCAAGATGACCGGGGATCTCAACTTAGAGCGAGGTCAAAAATGTTATATAGGGATAGGCATGTTCATCGTCGTTTAGCAGTAATGATAGAGAGAGAGGCTAAGATGGCTCGTGTGAGGGCTTGGGACTATCCATGGATGCTAGGGAGCTATGCACGTTTGCAGATGTTATGTTCATTACGTACTAACTGTAGTGGCGCAAGAGTGCATTTCTTTCTGAGTTATAACAGTCAGCAGATCACAGGAGACAGAGGGTGATTACAGAGTTGTTAGCATCAGACCATAAGAGACAGGTTCAGTTGACTAAGACATTGAGGTTGCTGAAAGGACTACAGACACAGATGGTCGAGCCTACAAAGGCAGGCATGACCCGCAGAAAGGTCCAACACACCTTGATTGCACCAGGAAGGCTATAGAAGCTCCTAGATTATGTTTATGTTGTACATGCTATGCAAGCCTTTAAGTATTATGGGATATTCCCAGCTAGCAACTGTATAGATACTTTTGTTTTGTTAAGCTACCCAGAATAGGTTTTTGTTCAGGTATTATCTACCTTGTACAACATACAAGTGTTACGGGTAATCCCGGCCTAGTATGGCTTAGGTTGTTCTTTTGTCCTTTGTAACCTAAGTGTAGTACTCATCTTGTATCTGAAACGAACATGATATGTATTATCCAAGTTATATATGAAATGGATGGATTACGTTATCTATGAAATCGAATTTATATTAAATGAATGTCGATTTGGTTATACCACGATTAATTTCAAAAACATTTATACGATTTCAACTGTGTAGATGTGAATCTTGTTTTAATTTAATGTATAAGTTATGCTCATAGTTATGATATTTCTAAATCTAACGAGTATTATATTTTCTTTTCTTTGTGATTTAAAGAAAAATCACCCAGAGGAAGGCCCCACGAGTTAAACCCAATGCACACACCAACACGCAGTCACAGACAAAAACTCATACCACTACATCTGTCGCCCAACACCCTAATTCAGCAATGATTAACGAAGGCTTAAAGCTGCCACTAAGGCAGTACGTTTGAGCAACCCGAAATGGCGATGTAGTAGCCATACTTTAAGAACGGTTGCCAGACGGCCTGTGCAAGTTACACGAGAATGCACCTACCCAGACATCCTAAAATGGCCAAACCCTATGAACTTCAAAGGGCAACTGAAGGAGTTGTTGGACATCACTCAGTGGTTTGGAAAAGATAGAGTCTGTTAACAGCATAACAACTGTACAGTAGCATGCCAGGTCAAATTTTGTCTACGTGTACCCCTGCAATAAATGCTCCTTACAATGGTGGAACCCATGATAAAGACCACTACTCCCTGAGCTAGCTGCCATGCAATGCCATGGAGGACAACTGAAAAAAGAATTATGACAGAAAATACTAGCCCAAGGGGCAAAATTAAGAAACTTGAGTTTGCAATGTAGAATTTGAAGGTAAAGGGTAACAGATGTGGTATCTTATAGTCCAACGTTTCCAAGAACTGCACTATGCGATCGGATGTTTCCGAAGAAAATAGACCATGTTTGAGAAAATATGTCGGTGGCTTGGCCCTACACGATCCATGCAGTGTGAATGGCTGACTAAGCCAAAAACAAGCTGGATGCCATTGAAGTTCGCCAAGTGAACTCCATGGATAAAAAGATCAACACTTGGCTGAACGTCAGGCATGACAACTAAAAGAAAGTCTGATGACACTTGCCAGAAACAACCAGAATCGAGCAACCAACAATAGACAAAACACTAGAAGAGAAGCTTATGCCGCAGGAAATGGTGATAGGAAACCATACGAGGGCCAAACCTCTGGTTCCAAATGGTAACTATCACATGAGGGTCCTTGTGCTTCCCAAATGCAGCAAGATGCAACCGATTATGGTCATTTGAGTCGTGGACTGCAAAGGAGTCCCACCAAAATGTCAACACAGGGGCTAATCAGAGGGCTTGTGTTTGAATGTGGTGATCAAGGGCATTATCAAAGAAGATTGCCCAAAAAAGAAGAACAAAAACAACCCCGGGGTAATCAGGCTGGAAATGCCCAAGGCACAGGCAATGGTGTATGCCCGTAGGCAATGCAGGGGCAAACCCGGACAACAATGTCATCACGGGTACGTTTCTCCTAAACAACCGATATGCATCTATTTTATTTGATACCGGTGCCGATAGGAGTTTTGTATCTACTGCATTTAGCTCTCGAATTATTATCACTCCGACTGCATTAGATCATAATTATAATGTCGAACTAGCCGACGGGCGAATAGTTGGATTAAACACTATTATCCGGGGTTGTACATTAAACCTCTTAAATCATCCTTTCAACATAGACCTAATGCCCGTAGAACTAGGTAGTTTTGACGTGATAATTGGTATGGACTGGTTGGCAAAGTACCATGCCGTTATTGTCTGTGCGGAAAAGATCGTTCGTATTCCTTTTGGAGACGAAATTTTAATCGTTCGTGGTGACGGAAGCAGCAATAAACACGGGACCCGATTAAACATCATCTCGTGTGCTAAGGCTCAAGAGTATTTAACGAAGGGATGTCACGTATTCTTAGCAAATATCACCGCAACCAAAGACGAAGACAAGTCAAAGGAGAAACGACTTGAAGATGTGCCAGTTGTTCAAGAATTTCCTGAAGTCTTTCCTGAGGACTTGCCGGGTATAACCCACTCAAAAGTAGAGTTTCGAATCGATAGTGTACCGTGTGCACACCTGAACCCGGGCACCAATAGTAGTTATCAACCGCCGAAATGAGGGAACTAGCGGAGCAACTACATGAACTTTGCACGGACTAAGGCTTTTAAAGACCAAAGTTCCTCACCCTGGGTAACTCCAGTTTCATGTTTTGTAAGAAGAAGATGGTCTTATTTCCGGAATGAGCCAAATCGATTACAGGGAATTGAACAAACAGACAGTGAAGAACCGCTACCCACATCACGCCCAAGGACGATGTACCATATTCGGCCAGCTGCAAGGGTCCGAGTATTAATATCACAGGATCGATCTGCTGAGGTCAGGTATCACCAGTTGAGGTTCGAGAAAGAAGACATTCCCAAGAATGCAATCAGGACTCGATACGTTCACTATGAATTCCAAGTCATGTCTTTGGTTTGAACTAACTCACCGGCCGAGTCATACAGGACCTTAAGAACCGGGAGTGTTAACCTGTATCTGGACAAGGTTTGTAATTATCTTCATCGATGAACATTTTATGATCTACTCCAAAAAGTAAGTAAGGAACATGAAGAACACCTTAGTCCGAATCATAAAATAGCTTAAGAAGGAAAAATGTACGCCAAGTTCTCCAAGGGTGATATCTCTGGATATCCAGGGTACAATTCCTTGGTCACGTGATTGACATGTCCGAGGTATTCATGTTTGCCCCTGCCAAGATGAATCAATCAAAGATTGGGCGTCTCCAAAAACACCAACGGAGATTTCGCCAATTTTTGGCCTTGCCAGACAATTAAAGAAGATTCATTGAAGGGTTTTTAAGATCGCCAAGACATATGACCAAAACTAACCTAAAGTGTGTCAAGTTTGATTAGGGCGATAAACAAGAAGCAGCTTTTCAACTGTTGAAACAGAAGCTGTGCAGTGCACCAATCCTGGCCTTACCTGAGGGAAGCGAAGATTTCATCGCATACTGCGATGCTTCAAAGAAGGGTTTGGGCGCTATTTAGATGCATAGAGAAAAGTGATTTCTTTGCATCTAGCCATTAAAAATATCATGAGAAGAACTAGAACGACTCATTTTGGAACTTGAGCAGTAGTGTGTCGCACTCTACAAGATTTGGAGGCACATCTATTACGGAACCAAGTGTAACTGTGTTCAATAGATCATAAAAGATTACAACACATTCTTGATCAGAAGGAATTAAATATGAGGCAACATCGCTGGTTAGAGTTGCTGAGTGATTACGATTTCGAAATTCGTTATCACCCAGGAAAGGCGAATGTTGTTGCTGATGCTCTGAGCAGGAAGGAACGAGAACCACTAATGGTCGGGCCTTAGTTGATGAACTATTGGCTTGCATATCTAAACGAATCTTGAAAGCTCAGACTGAAGCACTAAAGCCGAGAACATGAAGAAGGAGGATGTTGGGGGTATATTGGTTAGAGATTTCAAAAGATCAGAGAAACTTAGAACGGAAAAGTGGAAACCACGTGCGGAAGGAACTACTATGTGCTTAAACGTGTCAGGAGTTGGTTACCATGTTTATGCGACTAAAGGACTGTTTATCATGGCACGAGTTCCCACAAGTCTAAATAACTCTATTCATATTTCTCGGGTTTCTACAAAATGTACCAGGATATAAGAGACTATATTGGTGGCCAAAATATGAAAGCAACTATCGCCACCGTTGATTTAGCAAGTGTTTGACCTGTGCTAAGGTCAAGGCCGAACATCAGAGACCATTGGGTTTGTTAGTACAACCCGAGATACCTCAATGGAAGTGGGACAACATCACAATGGATTTTGTCACGAAGCTTCCTAAGTCGTCACAAGGTTCCGAACACTATTTGTGTTGATCGTCTGACCGAGCATACAAAGTCTGCCGATTTTTATGCCAATGAGGGAAACGGATCCTATGGATAAACTGGCAAGAATTGTTACTAAAGGAGGTAATCCCCGATGCATGAATACCTGTTTCAATTATCTGTGACCGTGGACACTCGGTACGCATCAAATTATCTGGAGTCACTTCAGAAGGCATTTGGTAAAGTTTGGATATGAGTACTGCATATCAATCCGCAAACTTACGAAACAAAGCGAGAAGAACCAACCAAACTCTCAAGGATATCTACGTGCTTTAGCGTAATCAACTTTAGAAGTAGGTTGGGTTAAACATTTTTTCCATTGTCGAGTTTTCAATACAATAACAGTTAACAGCTAGCATTAAGGCCTGCAACCGTTTGAAGGACTAATGGTCGAAAGTGTTGTTCACCCTCGTGTTGCTGGCCGAGTTGACAATTTAACTTACTTGTTCTAGAATTAGTGCAAGAAAACAACGGAGAGGATCATCCAGAATCAAAACAAAAGGATTCAAACCGTCTCGAGAATCGACAAAAGAGCAACGCCGATTTAAAAGCGAAAAAAACCGATGGAGTTTCAAGTTGGAGATAAAGTTCTAGCAAAAGGTTTTCGCCTTGGAAAGGGGGTCGTACGATTATGGAAAACGGGGAATTTAAACCCCAGATATGTCGGACCTTCTAAGTGTTGAAAAAGTGGAGCCGTTGCTTACAAGCTTGAGCTTCCTCAGAGCTTGAGCAGGGTCCCACAATAAGTTTTCATGTTCCAACATGAAGAAATGTTATAATTCTGACGAATCCATTAGTCCGTTCCGTTGGAAGGACGCAAGTAGATGACAAGCTTCATTTCGTGAAAGCCTGATAGAAATCCTGGATCGCGAAGTTCAAACAATTTTGAGGCGAACCGTGTCCCAATTTTCAAGGTTCGATGGAACTCTAGGCGAGGTCCTGAGTTTACGTGGGAACATGAAGATCAATTCAAGAAGAAATATCCACACCTGTTCACCAAGACCGCACCATCATCAAGTGTCGTGTCATAAGCCTTTGAGTGACAAAAGTGCTCATTTACTGGGGAAGACAATAACACCTCGTGTTTATTAGGTCATTGTACGACAATATGTAATGCACAATTCATTTTTAGGGTTTTTAACCGCGTTTTCTCTTAAAACTGAAACCGTAAGTTAAAATCGCGTAAACTAAAAATGATCATTCAATGTAAACGGGCATTAAACGATTAAATGTTTACATCAAGAAAGTGTTATATGATTATTTAGAGGATAATTATTAACATTGCACATTTTATTTTTATTGGTTACGTTAAGTGGTTACGTTTCACGATAAAGTACGTTTAGGCCTTCCCGGAAACACGTTAACTTATCTACGCTTCATCAAGTACCCAAAATTTGTATCCAATACTTAAAGTTTATTAAAACTTCAAATATTTATCACATTATACATATTCTTCATGAAAGAATTCAAATCAAACTCTACCATGTGCAAACTATACATTTTATTAAATCTATACTACATTATACTTCAAATAATACATTTATACATTAAGTAAAAGATCAAAAGATATCACCAAGCCCTCCCCTAGCATAATTTCGTGTATATGTATGTAGGATAAGCTATGAGTCACCAAGAAACCTTCATAAAAATATCTTGCATCCACTTGAACCATGACTAGACCAAGATAAGCCCTAAATAAGCCTATCTTGTTCTCATGTCATCCAAATCCCTTGCCACCTTTCATATGATCAACTTGACATCAAATATCTTCATAATATCTTCCAAGTAGTATATATAAGCATGCACATGTGAGCTAGGGACTCATACACTTTACTTCATTACTAGAAAAATCACAAAACTCTTCCTTTTCTCTTGTTATAGCCCACGGCTCAAAAACACTCCCAAACCAAATCCATTGCTTGATTTTCTATCATTATACAAGCATACACACATCATATCTAAGGTATTCTAAGAAGGTTTCAAGAGTTGGTTAACCATTTGCAAGGAAGGAATCAAGAAAAGGAAGAAAGGGTTTACTTGGGAAAAATTAGGGTTTCATCCTAATTTTTCAAGCCAAGAGTTTAAATCACAAGGGTGTGATTGGTTTTCTTTTCTCTACTCATCCACACAAGGTTATATATAAAGCTTAATCATTTCATAACTAAGATTTTATGTGTTCATATGTTATATTTAGCTAAATCACCATTTAGGGTACTTTTGAATATGTAAAATGGATATTTACTTATGATTAATGTTATATGGACTTATTTACATGTCATATGAATGGTAATATCATGTTAAAAGGGATGTATAAGTGTTCTAACATGTTGGTTAAGTATGAACATGTTTATGAGCAAATTAGGGTTTCTAATGTTAACTTATGAGTTACAAGTGAAAATGGTAGTTAAACTTGTTATCTTGAACACACTTGAGCAAAGCATGATCTAATGGACTTTATATATGTAAAACATAAGATAGAAATGTTGTGAAGTAGTTGTAATAAGGTGTTGAAGCTTAATGGTACAAAAATCAAGCTTAAAACATGTCTAAATCACAAAACCTCAAACCTTCTGTTTTGATTCAAATTTGGAAGCAGCCATATTATGTTTTATAAAGATATTACATCTCATGAGGATTCCAAAATGATAAGAAACTCAAAAATCCAATTTATAACGAAGAAGATACACTAATTACGAGTTTACGACGCTAAATACTTTATAAAACAAATTTTATAAAAGTTACTATTCATGGCAGTAACTTATACTTTGTAAACATCAATAATATGATAAAACTTTCAATTACGAGAACGTGTTCGAAAGAATCGCTAAAAACGGAGCTATAACGAATAAGATACGACTAAAACGGGTTTTACGTTAATTAAAAGTATAAAAATGATTTTATAGCTGTTATGAACAGTAAAAACACTATTCATCACAGAATCTCAAAAACCTAAAAATGTGATTTTATAATCACTCATCTTAATACGAAAGCCGTCTTAATAGAAAGCGTGGGCATAAGAAACGCGAGAAACAGACTTAAATTGAACAAAGTTATGTCATTTTAATAACGCGCGTATTATAAACGTTTTTACTTTATAATTACGATTTCACTTAAACGAATAGATGGTGATATAGCTATATATATATATATATATATATATATATATATATATATATATATATATATATGTTATTAGTTATCAAAGTGCTATATTACTAGGGAATTTCATAATGAGGCTTCTTCGGATGGCGTATTGACGAGTTGTTGGATTTACGATTTAAAGTGTCCTACTCTCGTACGTATGTCATGAACCTCTTAAAATTATGATTGCCCGTACGGATAGTACTGATTGATACACTATATGGATTATATCATGGGTTGTTGTCAGGAAGACAACGTACTTGAAATACTGATTCGACCTTTATATTAACTAGGTTGCATACGGGGCTGTTTTTAGGCGTGACGCGTTTTTCTTGGGCACTATTTTATTATCGGTTTTACTCACTCAAGGTGAGTTCATAGCCCCATGTTTTACTGATTTTACATATATTTTTTGGGGTGAGAAACATATGCATGTTTTACAAATTTAACGCAAGTGTACATTTTATCATGATTACGTGTTGCCTAAGTAGCGATAACCCACTATGCCCATGAATCATGAACTTGTCAAATTCTGAAATGTTGAGAGCGAGAATGATTATAGAATAGATTTAATTGGGATTGACCTCCCGTTGGGTTGATGCTATCACTGGAAATGAATCGTATATCTAGTCGGATTACTGGATGTTAGGGTTAAACATCATCACGGGAAATGTAGGCAATATTTATATATTGTATTCAATTATGTCGAGCTTCGGTGTCATGAGCTTAGGCAAACGTAATTGCATTTTGTGATGTCTGCATCTGTTGCATTATCACTGGGAAAGTCTTGCGGTCCTGCATATACATTTACATAAACCTATGAAATTCACCAACTTTATGTTGACGTTTTTAAATGCAATGTTTTTCAGGAGGTCATTTAAGACGAGGTTGCGAAGCGAACATGGTGGTTTATATTTTGGTATCATTGCATTAAGATTTAGTCGCATTTACATTTTGTATATCTGTTATGGGCTGGAAATCTTTGTAATAATAACAAGTAAAGCTTCGGGCTTTTGTAACACATACTTTATTAAATCCAATGTATCAGTTTTAAACGACTTTTTGGTCGTTCTTATATTATCTTGTGTTATTGATCTGATAAGTAACACGCCCCGGACCCTTATTCCGCTGCGACCCTATTTGGGGGTGTTACAAGTCAAACCACTCTGAAAGTGTGGTCAAACTGCATAAATTAACTAGGTCAAACTGGTGAAAAATATGGTCAAATTGCATAAGTTGACTGAGTCAAACTGCATAAGTTGACAAGTCAAACTGCACCTTAGATCAAACCTCACTTTTGGATCTTGAGTTTAAATTGCATGTGTTGACAAGTCAACATGCATATGTAGACTAGTCAAATCTCATAAACTTGTGTCAAACCTTACTTTTATCCAAACCACATACTATGGATCAAACCGCACAAATGTGATGCCAAACCGCACAATTGAAGCTTAAACCGCACCTCTAAAAAGGTCAAACCGCATAAAAAATGTGCCAACTCGCATAATTGCCAAACCAAATCGCATATTTTTTAAAAGGACATTCCTTTTTCCATATCCATTTCCAACCACGCAGAAAGCACATAAATTATCAAAAATTACATCTTTTGGAACGATTTTACAAGAAATAGTTCCAAAAAATATTAACTATAGGAACGGTTTGAACAAAAGTGTTTCAAACCAACCATTTTGGAACGTTTTAAGAAAAATGGTTCCAAAATACATGATTTTTTGGAGCGGTTTAAACAAAAACGTTTCTAAACCTTACAAACAACTAATTCACAATCATCATATCATAAAGAATACATGTTCGAGGTATCATCCTCTAGGAAAATATTGAATTGCCTTCACAGGTCAAGCTACTATCATACGTTCCATGCACTTCATCAAGCACAAAGAAAACATATTTCTGCAATAAATAAAACTGTTACTTTTTATCATAATTATAAGTAATTAAAATATTTCATTTTACAATTAGCATATTCTAAACTATATCTGTTAGAGGTAACATGCTCTTTGAAAACACCGAGCTTCCTTTATCGGCCAACTCACTATCATATGTTCCATGCACTTGATTTGGCAGTTTTTGTTCACGCACTCGATTAGGCACGTTTTGTACTGCAACTTTTTTGTCAATTATAAATCAACTCATAAAGATTATACGTAAAGAATAAAAGAAATCAAATGCCAATATACATAGCATGCAATTCTTGTTTTCACAAATCCGTTTGCATTGTCATTCATGTATCATAATGGCAAGAAAACACAGTTTCATTAGACGCATACAGTATTTTGCTGTGTAAGAAAAGTATTTGGAAATTTTGAATTTTTGGGTTTAGTATGGTTATGATTTTTCTCGAAAATTAGTTTTAACTATTGTAGTGTACTTATTTTATAAAAGAGGTGGTGATTTTATGTTGCACTTGGTTTGCCAAGATGACTTGGCATAAAAATTGTTCACTTTTTTTGGTGCAAAATTTAGCACAGCAAATACTGGATGGCGTCTAATGAAACTGTGTTTTCTTGCCATTATGATACATGAATGACAATGCAAACGGTATTTGTATGAAAACAAGAATTGCTGCTATGTATTATTGGCATTTGAGTTCTTTTATTCTTTTCGTATAAATCTTTATGAGTTGATTTCATTTATGACAAAAAGTTGCAGTAAACGTGCCTAATCGTGTGCATTATGGTTGAACAAAAACTGCCAAATCGCAAGTGCATGGTAATTTATGATAGGGAGTTGGCCGATAAAGGAAGCTCGGTGTTTTGTTGTTTTCAAGAGCATGTTACCTCAAACAAATATAGTTTAGAATATGCTAATTGTAAAATGAAATATTTTAATTACTTATAATTATGATAAAAAGTAACAGTTTTATTTATTGCAGAAATATGTTTTCTTTATGCTTGATGAAGTGCATGGAACGTACGATAGTAGCTTGACCTGTGAAGGCAATTCAATATTTTCCTGGAGGATGATACCTCGAACATGTATTCTTTATGATATGATGATTGTGAATTAGTTATTCTATTTACTTATAATAAAGATAAAAATTAGCATATTTATTTGTTGCAGAAATGTGTTTTCTTTTGTGGATGACACTTGGAGTGGACTTTCCAATTGCCATCTGTAGTTTTCTGTGACATCAATTTATGGGCCTTATGGTTTGCATTTTTCAAATTAAGACGTAGATGGTTTTGTAGAAAAAGACAACTACCTCGAGAAATCACAAATTTCAAATATATCGCTTGTAAAAATTAACAGAGATGATTGCACGAGTCTTAGGAAGTCAAGAATTTGAAATCACTCAAGAAGCGTTAGAGTTATCGATAAAATCTTATGCCTTGATATGTATAGTTTTAAGATTATAGTGTAAACTTTTAATGCTTCTTGAGAGTTTTGAGTTTTTTGGTCTTTTAAACTTTGTATAATAGTACATACTTATTATTTGTAAGTTTGTTTGAAAAAGATACATGCTTCCGTTTGTTTGGTATGTATTGAAATGTAATATTTTATGTTATACGGATTTTTTCTGGTTAAATTGTGTAGTAGTTGACAGTTGAAGTCTCAACAGTAACAAAGTGGTGTCACAGTTTTTGCTCTGCGGCAACTGCCTGCGACCACAACAAACCCTCGTTAAACATCAATAATTTGTTAGGCTTAGTATTATTATTATGTATTGTTATTGGGCTCAAGCCTGTTTCTAGAATGATCTGTGAAAACTATATATTGTACCGATCCTTTGATTAATGGACAACAAAACAGTTACACGCTTACATGATATCAGCCATCATAGATCTAAAACCCTAACTCACAAAATTACGCCTCTACTTTTTATTGTTCTTTAATTCGTCGACCGTTGGTAGATATTGATTACCAGTCGACAGGTTTGTCTTGTTTCTTTTTTTTTCAATCGTTGGTTCCAGTTATAACCAGTTGAAATTTGTGTTTAAAATCAACCGTTGGCCTAGTTGTAGTCCAGGTCGACTATATGGCTTTTATTTTGAAACTTAATGTTGGTGATTTGCATATCTACTACAAACCTTAAACACATTTCACTGTTGCACCTTTATTTACAAAACCTTACTACAAAACCATATCTTTTCACTTTACTGTTCACGATATACCCTAATACTTCATATCGACTTTTACTCCTATGACTCTTCATACGAGCCCTCGAGGCCCCAATTATACCTATGTACATATGATGGTTCTCCAGGTTTCCGAGAGATCACAGTCTCCACAGCCGACCCATTATTTGCATTATCCGGCTAAACAGCAGGCCCACCTGGTTTTAATATTATACCGTAGGCCCAAACTATGAGATATTCACAGGCCCATATTTCTTATCCGGTCCAGACTTATTTTCACGCCAATTATGTGGGCCAGCCTAGTTAGCCTGGTCACCCGGTCACCCGGGTCAGACCGGTCAACCGTGTACGTCCAGTCTGGGTCAGCAGTTTCATTAGCCGGGTCAAGGCGTTCCTGGTCAGCCGGTTCAATTGTACCTGCCAAGGACAACGATTTTTTTAGGACATTTGGGTCAAACTTCACGGGACAGTAAAACAATTTTACCTAATGATTTTTATGACATGCCTTTCAGTGATCCCGTTTCATGTAATTGGAACATGGACACAGGTGCGAGTTCTCACTTTAATGATTTTGTTGATAGTCTTAGTGATGTTCTTAATATGTGTATTTATCCATTTGCTTAAGTTGGTGATGGTTATTCCATAACCGTTTTACAAAACTTTCTGGCCTTAGTAATTTGCTATTACACCTCATCGATCCCATTCATTTAAACAACGTTCTTTTTACTCCTTAATTACTGTAAGAAACTTATATTATGTTCGTTAGTTTGTTCATTGTATAATAGTACTGTTGAAATTTGATGAGTTTGGAGATCTTTCTGCTAAGGATTTTATGACCCATCGGGTTCTTCTCCGGTGTGATAGCATCGAAGATCTTTACCCGGTCACAAAACCTTTCCACTATACCTCATGCTTTTCTCACCAGTCAGTATGCCTGGCACCAATGCCTTGGACATCAAGGGAGTGAGGTATTACGTCGTATTCTTTCTAGTAATTCTGTTTTGTGCACTAAATAGAAACCTCTTATTCATTTCCATGCTTGTCAGCTTAGCAAACACGTGAGGCTTCCATTTGTTAGGCCTAATACGTTGGTCAAGTCTTTTTTTGAAGTTGTTCACTCAGATTTATTAACTTCCCCAATTCCGAGTCATTCTGGTTTTAAATACTATATTTTGTTCTTTGATCATTATTCGCAGTTTGTTTGGGTTTAACTATTAGTTAATAAATCTTATGTTTTGTCAAAATTTGTGTTGTTTTCCCTCTTATGGCCGGTCAAACCATCTCCACAACACCCTTGATGTTTACTTTTTAACTTTCTTAATTATTTATGTATAATTACTTTTAATTACACATTAATTAAAAATCCTTATAGTTAATTAATCGTAAACGAACTAATTAACGACCGTTGGTATTCTATCGTTGGAATATTAATATACATAATAAATATACACTTATATTAATTATATACATTAATCGAGTATTAAATACATATATAATAAATATACACTTATATTATTATATCCATACCAATAGAGTGATATTTGAGTGTATACGTGTGTGACCCCGTAGGCTCACGTATTCCTAACCGTATAAATATCTGTATGACATGAGCACAAACCAACAACTCCCACTTGTGAATGTCAGTCATAGAATATAACATACTAACATTGATGAATAGTCTAACAACATCATCAATGCTCCCATAAATACTTAAGTATGGTTTCAGTAAACATCTCAGCCATCTATGGTTCAAGTTAGTCCTATCCTTTTATTTCAGATACAATGTTAAATATAGATATAGATTAAAAGTCATTCTATAGTTTAACGATTCTATTTCTCGCTTCTATATTGATCATGATTACCAAATGTAAAAAAAAATCATTTTAACTACACTTTGGGCGCGGCCACGTAAACATCTGATCAACCCAACAAGGGGTCCAGTAAGTAGTCTTTATGACTACCTGTAACACCCCAAAACTGGCTTTTAAGTTTTTTCATTATGATAATGCCGTTAGAATGGTTTGACTAAGGATTTTGTTAAGTTTAATCACGTACGTAATTAAATATTTCAACCCGATGGTCTACACCATAAAGTCAATATAATGTTATGTAAATGGGTTTAGAAAGTAAATGTGTCACGTTTATAAAAGAATAAAGCTGAGGGACTAAGATTGCCAAGTCATAAATGTGCTATATAAGTTAATATGGCTAAATTAGGAGAAAAGAGACTTGAAGGACCTAAGTTGCCAAAGATTCAAAGTGATGGTTGATTTATAGTTAGAAGTTCTAACACATTCCAGACAATTCTTGTCTGTTCTTGTGTTTGGTGTGTGTCAAGCCAGAAAAAGAAAAGGAGGGAAGAACCATGTAAGATTGATGATGAATTTATAAGGTATCAAGGCCATAATCTAAGGTTTAAATATTAGCAATGATCACACAAGTAAGTAATCTCATATCTTTAGTTTAATTGAACAATTAAGGGTCGGGGTTCATAGACCCAATTTGGGGATATTGGTTAATCATTTTTATAAATTAAGAATCAAGATGTTTAATGATATGTGTAACACCTCCAAAAATGCGAGTTGCAGCGGAAGTATGTCCGAGGGAGTTACTTCATAATACACAGCGCTAGATACAAGAGAACGACCTCTAAATGTATCGTTTGAAAAATAATCTCGTTGATTTCCTTGAAATTGATATAACATTTGTCTCATAATTGCATCACCATGAAAGACTTGAATGTATAGACTCCAATGCCCTGTAGTCCCAACCAATCGTAATCTGACATGTTATAACGTTCGTTTACCTAGTGATAGCTAATCACCCAAACGGGGATTGTCAATCCCGAATAGATCTATTTTATAACATGCGCGTAGACAACATGCTATAACGTTCGTTTGCCAAGTGATAGCTAATCACCCGAACGGGGATTATCAATCCCAAATATATCTATTTTATAACATTCGCGCTCACCCTCCAAGTGATTTACAGTTCATGAAGCTGTGACGTAGACTTATATATATACCCATCCCAGGTGTCCCCTCCAAGAACACCCGGGCAGTGATTTAAAGAATATATACTCCCGTTACCGGTGTCCCCTCCAAGAACACCTGGGCAGTAAAGTAAAAATATGTACTTGACTCGCGCGATCTTACCCCTTTTTATATATAAGTAAATATAGATAAATATAAATACATAACAAGGATCAAAATCTCGCAAAATCAATAAAACCGGAAGTAGTATAGTGTGTTTCCGGGTCATTATGTCCCAACGAGGCTTGAATGGAAAATCGAAAGACGAAATGATAATCGATGTTTGAATATGTCAAGGATATGATTTGGCACTAAACCTAATAGACAAATTCACACAAAGATAAACAAGGAAAATAAGCTAGAACTAAGCATTAAAGCTAGATATGGTGTGAAAACACTTATAACTTGTTATATAAGACCTCAAATAAGCTCAAATTAAACTTAAGACAAGACATAATTCAAATAAGGCTAAGCTAACTCTAATAACGAATTTTCAAAAAGCACTTAAGCCTAAATTAAGAAAGGAAACTCAGCAGTACTAGCATCAGCACTAACCAGTATTAACTATCAGTACTACAACGTGGAGTTGTACTGCTAGCTTAAAGTTAGTACGCTTAGCTTTAACAAAAACTCAATGAAACAAGAAAATAAGCCAAATATGCCCTAAAACAATTATGTTACTAACCCATTTGCACTTCAGAATACGAATAAGCAACTAGAATAAATAGAATGGAAAATAAGCTAAAAAACTACAAACTGATACCACTATTGGAAACTACTTTGAAAAGGAAATAATAAGTTAAATAAGCTTACTCTTAAAGACAGTAAAGGAAAATGGTTTAATATACTCTAAAAAGCTATGGAAATTTATATAAGGCCGAAATAATAAGACTGATATGGCTAAAATGAACCACCAGTCTAACAGTACTAACTTGGAGTTAGTTAGTATGCTAGCTGTAAGTTATACTGTAGCTTTAAAAGTTCCAATAGTGAACTAGCCCTAGTACTAAACATATGGGTTAGTACTGCTAGTTGAAAATACCCCTTAAAGTTTTCAAAAATCATTTTTCTTTTTATTTTAAGCTGATTTGATCCTAATTTATTAAAAACAGATTATCAAATAACAAAATAAGGCATTTATAAGCAGACTTCAATCAAGAATAAGCACTTAAATAAGCTGAATCAATCTAACAGTTTTAACTAAGCATACTACCAGTATTAACTCAGAAAGTGACACAAACTATTTTCAAACTAACAATTAAGCAAAATCGGCACTAGACATCATGATTAAGCATAAATAAGCAATTATAGGTAACAAATAAGCACTAATAAGCAGTTCTACAGTAAATAAGCAAAATCAGAAAAATAAAAACTTACAACTCCCTTGCTCAAAACAGGGTTAACAAAGAGTCTACAGCTTCTAGCTTGTATAACAACAAGCTAGTAAAGTCCATAAGCCAATCCAGAACTGGCTTATACATCCATAAGCTGTGGTATATCTTGAGTGTGGTACCTTTTTTGTGACTTTTACTAAAATTATTAGTATTTAGTTAAGGAGTTAAGACACATGACGTATATGATTTTATAAGACTTAAAACATATCAAGTAAGGCTTTTAACAAAGGAAGTACAGAGAATCAAGAATTGACTTAAAAAAACTTTCAAATGTTTTGGCATTAAGAACGGAAAGTTAAAGTTACAAGACTTGGAAAAATAAAATTGCATAAAAATAAGCTGAAATTTAACTAAGAACTAGATAAAAACTAAAAAACAAACTCCCCTTCTTGGGTTACAATGGCCCTATTTATACTAAAACGAATTAAGGTCTTGGTTTCTTGGACTTTTTTCTCTTTTCTTCTGTGTTTTTTGTAGAGACAAAAAACCAGGGTGCTTGTTGTGATGATGTAATTCTAAAACAAATCAGGCCATCTAATTTCTTATGGTGCTTCTTTTTGAGTCAATAACAAGCCATCGAAATTACTTGGGAATGGTGAGGGATTCCCAACATGGCATTAATAAGCAAGGGGGAATAGTGGAGTGGGTTGAATGATTTAATCTAGGGTGTTGAGTGTTTTGCAAGGGGTGGAGAAGGTATGGAAGACATCCTAAGTTGTACCTGGGTTTTGTTGGGGCGGAAGGAAAAAGATGGAATTCTTAGGTAGTTTGGCTGCTTTGGCCCCTCAACCTATTATAACCTCATTGTAAAGTTTGCACCTGTTTATGATAACAAACTTTTAGGGGTTTGGCAGAACTGGACCCTAAAAAGTTATACTTCACCCGTTTAATTTTCGATTTCAGCCTGTTCTTTTTGTTAACACAACTGAGGTTTGGCAGTTTTATACCTCAAGTTGTATTTATTCATGAGGCTGTGGACTTTTGACTTTGACTGACTTTGGGCTTTGGATTTGACTTTGTGTTTTCCCATCTCGTGTTAGTTTGGTTCGTTTTTGGCTTTCTTTTTGAATAATCCGTTCCTGCCACAATTCCAATGCAAAAAACATACACAAATACAATGATTTTTGGTACGTTTTTTTTAGTCATTTTAAGTCCTTTTTTAATTGAACATGGTATTGTAATTAAAAACCTTACCAGAATCCCCCATTACTGAAGGTATTGTTCGTGCCTCACGCAATGTTATGAAGTTAGAACACTTACGAAAACTTTGAATCTCATTCCCCCCTCGACTAATAAACATCGAAAAGTAGCTAGGATGGTTTGTCAGGGGAACTAAAGAATTCAATAGTTTTGGACAAGTCCCGTTTTCACCAATTTTTTTATATGTATACTAACTATCCCTAATATTTTTGGATTTTCCTTTTTCTTTTCTTAACTACCTGTTTGACTTCCTTTATTTTATAAACACTGGGATCATAGAATGAGAAGCGTCTATAGAATAATCTACGGATGTCCTGAAGGATAAATTCATGTCCGATTTTTCACTGTCCAACCAAGCAATTTTAAACATGATCTTTTTGTCATATAAGTCTAAATGTTTTTAGCACTCATACTTTGACTTGTGAACTTGTAACTCCAACCATGGATATATTGATTTATATGTGTGTACTCATTTCAACTCAACCATAGATCAAATTATTTCCATAGTAGTAATTCTAGATGAATCATGACTCAAGCAAAACTTAGTTAGGACCTTGTAACTTGTTTTTTAAAAGATCGAAAATTTAATGTAAGAACTTTTTGCCAAAACATTCTTCATCTTCATAATATATATAAGTTCTTACATGCTAGGAATGCGTTTTGCTTTGTTTAAACACCTACCTAGGCCTCGCTCTAGTAGGATATACTAACAATGACCGGTGTTCTTAGTTTGAAAACCACCCGTTGCATTAGTGTTGTGGGGCGAAATTTCAACATTAACACCTTCTTCCTAATTTGGCTAAGGATAGGTTGTCTTAGTTTGAACACCTCAACCTAGACATCGCTTTCCTGGTGAGATAATCACAGGACCTCACCAAAATCCCTTGAAGCTAAGAATGTCTAGTTTGAACCCACCACCTCGTTGCCTTGCGGGTCAGTAGGGTAATGAACACTCTTTTACTTGCTCCATATACTCAAATGTATGCTTCATGGCATAATTTTAATACTCAATGCATTTTTGCCTTTCATATTTCTAATTATGCTTCTTGGCCATTTTAACTTTTCAAAATTATCTTAGAGCAGAAATACCTCGTTTTAAAAGAATCAAGTTAAAATTTGAAGTTTTTCTAAAAAACATCGATTTGACTTAGTTGAATGAAACGATCACGTATGATTTGGTGGATTGAAGCTAATGTGGAGAAAATGCATAAGGGTTACTCATATAAGTTTTAGAAGAATCTTGCCTCAGCACATAAAAATCTATATTTTACTCTATCATTTTGTTCAGTTCACCTTATTTAAAATTCGAAACAATAGAATTCGTGATATGAAAGATTTAGCCTAAAAGCGGTAAGTTGGGAACTAGATAGGCTCAACACGCCTTTCTCCGATCGAGTCAAAAATATTCTATTCTACCCATTAGGAAAAGTCTCAAATAATGTGACAAAACACTTATTTTATTTTTGAAAATTTTTAAATTTTTTCATTTTTTTTGGTATTTTTCAAAAATTTTGGTGGTAAAAACGGGGATTACCGTGATAACAACTGGCTGCAAGGCAAAAAATCAATTGAAGAATCCCCCCATACTAGAACTAAAACATCGTCCTCGCCCCTTCCCCCCCCCCCCCCCCCCCCCACCCCCCCCCCCCCCCCGCCCCCCCCCCCCCCATTAAGGGGGCACTACGTATATATAAGGCCGTTTATTAGTGTGCCAAAAGATAAAACGTTTGTCGATTAAGTTAGGATATTAGATTCCCAAAACTGAAGAGGAGGATGCGAAAATCTTGTGGATGAAAGACATAAAACTGAGAGCAGACGAGAGTCTTCACATCAGGGGGCAATCCTGGACATCAACAACACAACACGAAAAAACGGGTTAATGGAAGAGGTCGAGCCTCTACACTACAAGAACACACTTATTCATTTCTTCACAATACTACAATATAGCATGAGGTGCCTCCCCACGTAAAGCGCTTGTTTTTAGGTCGCTTTGCTTGACCCATACCTGAAATTATTGGTCCATGGGAACGTCTGGAGATCCCGGGTACTACCAATTATGGTAGTCCTACTCCAATAGTAGTGCTTCTAACGATGACCATTCACTTTGAACTTTGGCCCAGAGTTTGCAGGATAAAATCGACAGTGCCATATGGAAAAATTGGGGATAAACGTGATGGTCCACTCCAGCGTGGTTTAGCTTGCCCGAGAAAATCTTCAATCTTGAGTTAAAAGAGGAGAGGACTCGCATCACCGACGTTGAAAACGCCGGTTTTTGATCTTGAAAAGTCATGGATTCTCTTTTTGTTTTTTCTTTGTAGATAAAGAGTTTTCATACGGCATGATCTACGAAGTTCATTAGTTCATGAGTTGAACATTTTTCTGTGATCTCGCGGTTTTGATATCAAAGTTTTGTATGCTTAAGGGTCCCACGTAAGCTTAACATTGTATGGAGTACACCCGATGGGTGTTTTGTGAAGCTGTTGCGGAAAGCACAAAGTCGTCATCTAATTTATCCGCACCAAGAGGCTCGATTTTCGCCCACGGTCCTTTCATGAATTCATTTTCAAACCTCACGATTGGGGATAACCTTCAACTGTCCTCATTGTTTATGGATGATACGCGGTGGAGAAGAGCGATGAGTGACTACGTATTTAAGCAGGACCTTTGCAAAAACTGGTATTGCACAAACAATAGGTTCCGCGGCCGATCACTTTATGATGACGAGGGGCCACCGAATCTGGCGAAGAGAGATTAAGAAATTTAACAACAACTTCGGGCGTTTTATTGGTGGGGCAGGCACTTTCGCTTTCAACCTATTTTGATAATAATCAAATAGGCCTACGAATATATATTTGTTCCCTCTTAGAAGACGGGGAACGGCCCCATTAATGTCAATTGCCCCACTTCAAGATTTCGCAAACTTGGATTAGAGTTTGTGTGGCATCTCAATAACGGTTTGGAGAATTTTGCCTTGACGTTGACATATGTCACACGGGTGGACAAGTCGTGGGCATCCTTGTAGATCTGGGCCAATAGAAAACTAAATCGAAGATTATTTTAGCTGGGTTTAATTGGCACCGTAGAGTCCCCAGTGGGTCAACTGTGGCAAGCTTTTAGGAATGTCAAAAGCTTCTTGCCCCGAAACACAACGCCTAATTACTTGATCGCACATATCTTAAACAAGAATGGGGTCATCCCAAAAGTAGTGTTTGAAGTCTTTGAAAAACTTTCTTTTACTGTTTGGGACGATTTCCTTTGATCACAAAAATCCCCGGATGGTAGTTTTGCAAAAAATCGGCAAACCACGGGGGATTATCAATACCACGAATGGTAACATCCCAAGTGTCTCGAGAGGAATGTTTTCGTAATTTCCTTTTTCTAGTGCTCACTTTGATGGTGATTTTCATAGTCTAGAATGGTCGGTTGCCGGCGAGATTTTCTGCTCTTTTTTTATCACGGATAACGACATCAAATTCTTAGAGCAGTAAAATCCACCGGAGCAATCTTGGCTTAGCATCCTGCTTAGCAAGCAGGTACTTGAGAGCCGAATGGTCCGTATACACTATGCTTTTGGACAAGAAGATATGGGCCTAATATTCAAAAGCATACACTACGGCAATTATTTCTTTTTCCATTGTGTCGTAATGTGCTTGAGCCTCGGTCATGTTTTTCGCTTGCATAGTGTATCGGTTGGAAGTGTTTGGTCTGTACGTTTGCACTAGGACTGCCCAACAACAAAATCACTTGCCTCACACATGATTTCAAAGGCAAGTCCATCGGAAGCAACTAGATTTGGAGCCTGTGTTAAATTCATCTTAAGTGTTTCAATTGCATTCCATATGCTTCCTTCGAGTAGATAAACGGTGTCTCTTTTTCAAGGAGGTGGGTCCATAGGACCGGGCGGATTTTGGAATAATCCTGAATATATCATCTGTTAGAATCCGGCTCCGTGATCGAGGGGAAAACTGCGAATACCTTCAGGATAGTGGGCATGAGGAATTTTGCAATGACATAACTTTTGATTTAATCAACCTCAATCCCAGCCTTAGAATCTGTATGGAATGGACTATGCCTTCCTTGACCAAAGTGGCATTTTTCCCTAATTTAGCACAAGATTGCGTGTTCTTCACAACCCTTTGGGAGCATTTTGTCTAAATGGGAAAAGGCAAGAGGGCGAAAGAACATCACCGAAAACTGAGAATCATCATGAAGACTTCCATGGGTTTTCTCAATCATATCGTGAAAGATTTGCAACTTACACCTTTGGAACGTGCTGGAGCATTGCAAACCCAAAAGGCATGCGACGAATAGGCAAAAGTCCTGTAAGGGATGGTGAAGGTAGTCTTCTGTTGATCAAGTGGTCAATAGGATCTAAAAAGTAGAAGTGAGTATCCGTCAGAATGCATTTGTACTCATTTTCGGCTATTCTTTCAAGCATCTGATCCATTGAAGGGTAAAGGGAAATGGTTTTAGAGTTTGCTTCATGGAGTTTTCGGGGAATCGATGCAAACTCGCCCTTCCCGTTAACAAACTATGTGGGTATTATTAACTAATTTTCTTCATTTTTTACCACGGTTATGCCTCCCTTCTTAGGGACACAATGAACGGGCTTACCAGGGGCTGTCAGAGATAGGGTAAAAAATTACCCTGCATCAAGAAGTTTGATAACTTCCTGATTAATAACCTCATGGAATTTTGGGGTCTTACCCTTCTCTGATGTTGAACTACGGACGTTTGGCATTTTCCGCCTTCAAATCTTCATGGGTGCATAAATGTGGATCTTTCCCTTAATATCAGAAATCTTCCAAGCTATGGCATGTTTATGTGACTTAAGAACCTTGATCAGGGCGGTTTTATCCTCATCTTTTAAGTTTTTAGCGATTATGACGGGTAATTTGTCATCACCCTCCAAAAACGCATACTCATGAAGGTGATTGGCTTATCTTTGAGGTCAGGTCTGGGAGGATTCTTCACATGAAGATTTAACCTTTTCAGGCACATTTATTTCACAAACTGGTGACGGAGGGAGATTTGGGTCACTATTGATCACACTTAACAATTCCTCAAGGTAAACAGTATCTCCCTCAGAATCATAGATGCCGTCAACACCTGGTGGTATTGAATCATCATGTTCAAGAAATGCATCGATCTCTTCCATTAGAAAACCACTTCTCGAAGGGGAGTGAAAGATGGAGAGCGAGAATCGATCATAAGGTTCCGAGGTTAGAAAGTGGATTGCACTTTCAAAAAATTCAAGTACTTCTTGAATCATATTTATTCACAGCAATGTAAATAACATCGACTCGGTTAACCGATTCAATGATATTGTAGGAGAAAGTCTTAGTATCACCAACTTTGAAGGTCACGGATTGGTCATCATGTCCTTATGGGCTTTGTTCACCTGTGAACGTCGATCAGGCCGTGCCAGTCTCATGACAGGTCTCATAAAGAGTAGGGGAACCCGAGGATCGGCAACGTAATCAACGACCACAAAATCGGCAGGAAAGAAGAACGTTCCAACTTTCACGAAAACATCCTCGGCGATGCCGGTGGGAGTAGAAATCGTTCGGTCGGCAAGTTCAAGTATCATTCGGGTTTTGGTCAAAGCTGGGAGACTTAGTTCTTTCCAAATAGAGAGAGGCATTAGGTTGATGCTTGCACCGAGATCGGCCAAGGCTAAGCATTCATATCTCCGGAAAATCACACGGTTATAAGAAATCTGCGGGAGTATCCAAGTCTTCTTATAGAAACTTTTTTAGGATATAAACCAGCCGAGCATTCTCGTTTTTACGATTGTCTTTGTCAAAATCATCAACTTATCCTTGTCATTGAGGAAGGCTTTCTAAAACATTGGTGCCTATTTGGGATGTGTAGGGGCGTCCGCGAAACTTAGCTCGAAATGGAGATTCCAAAAAATCTCCATAAATTTTGAAGCTAGAAGATCGTCTTTTTCACGGAGCTTTTCTTTGTTGGCCCTTGAAGGATAAGGCAATGTTGGTTTAGTCTTTGAAGCTACAACGGGCTCACCAATTTGGTCATTAGTTTGGACCACTAGAGGTTGGATGTTTTCGGTGCTTGGTTGCACCGTATCCTTTGTCACCTCGGGTTCATTTTCCTTCTCTTTAGGAGGAGAAGAAATTTGAGGTCCATTATAGGAAACACCGCTTCGGGTAGTGATTGCTTTCACATCACCTTTCGGGTTAGCAATGGTGTTGCTTGGAAGAGAACCCGAGCCCGAAGTAGAAGCGGTATTACTATTCACGAATTTGGTGATCAGGTCCGTTATATTTGCCATTTGATTTTGCATATTTTGCATAACCGCGTCATTAGCTTTGACGTAGTTATCAAAATCGGGCTTAGACACACCTGGTGCTGGTGGAACTGGAGCTTGGTAAGGTGGAGCTTGAATAAAGTCGGGTGGTGGTTGATTATCTGGCGTAGGGATTGGTAAATTTGTCCTGATTGAAATTATAACCCCGAATTTTGGTTTTTAAATTGTTCCCCGATTATGATTGAAATTGAATCCCCCGATTTTGATGGTTCTGAAAGTGGAGGGGAAACCGGGGACGGTCGAATTTGGTTTGCAACCATCTGAGGTCGGTAACTGGCATTTCCTTGGTTGTAGTTGACTGCGGCGGCTTGTGACACGTATTCTTGGATATTGTCATGATAGATGTTGCCATCGGTGGCTGGACAATTTTGGTAAGAATGACCACCCCCGCAAGTTACACAACTTTGCTCGACCGCTTTTTATAGGCGCGGGAGCTGTGAGTTTGGTTATTCTTATCACAAGATTAAATGCTCTAAACCATATACTTTCAGCTCAGAATTATCGGATGAATACTGCTGGTGGGGGAAGAATTCGTACTCACTTTGGACACAATGGCCTTGCTTCGTGATTTGACGAAACTTTGGAATTGGCTTTTGATGGATTTTTTAGGCATTCTCGAGGCATTTTATCCAGAAAGTAACCACCCCCGCAGCAGAGTTCAATGAATATTGGATATTTGGAATTTAGGGCATTATAGTATGTTCTAGTTGTTGCATTTCTGAAACCCATGATGCGGGCATCCCCTAAGAAGATTATTGAAACGGTCCCATGCCTCATAAAACGTTTCATCAAATTTTTGTTGAAATCTTGTGATTTCATTTCGAAGATTTGTTGTTTTAGAGGGAGGGAAGAATTTGTTAATGAATTTCGAACCACGATCATTCCCATGAAGAATCGATGTGGGGGCTCTTTTTCAAGCAAAATCGGGCTACTCCTCGACGGGAAAATGGTGAAAAGCAACTAAGTTAACCGACGTATTCGGTGACGTTCGGGAACTTCATCGTTAGAAGTTGGATCTTGTTGAAAATTTAGGTTGTGAGCATGTGGGTCTTCTTTTATAGTTCATATGTCAAAAAAAATTGCTTCATTTGACCAAGATTAAGTAGACCATGCTTGATCTCTATGTTGTTCGTGGTAATTTCGGGAAAAAACGATTCGCTCCTCGTAACCCTCGGTGGGTGCTTTCGAGCCAATTGCGCCATCAGTACGTATTAATTAGCCATCGTAACTATGGGAGGATTGAAAAGTTCTTTGTTATTATTTGGTTTCTCAAGATTTGGTGGTTCAACAGAAGTTTGTCGGACTTGCTGTTGTCGACGTTTACGGGCTTGAGAACGAGTGCGCATGCACAAAATAGAAATATAAAAAGAAAATTTACACTATTTTTTTTTTTTGATGATTTATTCACAATTGATTTTAACGGACAATGAGATAAGACAACTTCAACCAAATAATCTACTTACTTCACGGTAGCTCTCAAAAAGATAAACGCACAGGTGAGCGTGGAAGTAGTATTAGCTACGAAGCTTATTTCTCCTTTCAGGTCGGTTAGTTTAGTTTGGAACAACCCTCCTTATACCCACTTTTTAGTTTGTTTAACTTTTCAAGGTGAGCCGTACGTCGTAAGAGACACAAATGGCAAGTTTTTAAATCTTTTGTTCGAGTTGGGAACCAACAAGTTCACCGGAAGTTATTATGATAATACCTCAATTGAGAATATTATATTTTGGTATTTTTACCAATTTGTGAATTTTATTTCTTTTTATGGAAAATGTTTTTATATTTTTGGTTTTTCTTTTGTTTTTAGATGATAATTATACTAATAAAAGAAACTGAAAAATATTTTTGTACTTTTTATGTTTTTATAAAGAAAATATTCACAGATTTAAACACAAATTGTCAAACGTAACGATAATCTTTTTCACAGCCTCCCCGGCAGCGGCGCCAAAATTTGACTCGCTTCTTCTTACTCCTTATTATATACCAATAAAATATATATAGATAAATATAAATACATAACAAGGATCAAGACCCACAAAATCAAAGAAACCGGAAGCAGTATAGAGTGTTTCTGGGTTCGTATGTCCCAACGAATGCTTGATGAAAATTCGAAAGACGAAATGTTAATCGTAATGTTTGAATATGACAAGGATGTGATTGGGCACTAAACCTAATAAGCAAATGCACATAAAAATAAGCAAAGAAAATAAGCTAGAGCAAACATAAAAGCTAGAAATGCCAAAAACACTAAAAACTTTTATACTGAGACACAAATAAGCTAGAATAAGCTTAAGACAAACCAAATAAGCTAAACTAACTCCAAATAAGCGGAATTCAAAAATGCAAATTAAGCCTAAATTAAGCAAGGAAACTCAACGCACCTACGGGTATTATACTAACAGTACTAACTACCAGTACTAACTTGGAGTTAGTACTGCTAGCTATAAGTTAGTACTGCTAGCTTTACTGAAACACAATGAAACAAGAAATAAACAAATAAGCTAAAACAGATATTTAACCATCCCTAATAAGTACTCAGGCATAAGAGTAAGCAACTAGATTAAACTAAAAATGGCAAACGAGCTAAAAGCTACAAACTGGTAAACTAGTGAAATTACTCTGAAAAGGAAAACAAGCTTAACTAATCTCTACTAAAGACAGTAAACAAAAATGGTTTAATCTTCTCTAAAAAACTCAGCAAATCTTAAATAAGCAGAAATGAGAAGCTGATAAGTTAAAACGAACTAACAGTACTAACAGTTTTAACTACCAGTACTAACTTAGAGTTAGTACTGCTAGCTTTAAGTTAGTACTGCTAGTGGAAATTCCCAAAAGAGAACTAGCAGTACTAACTATGGGTTAGTACTGCTAGTTGAAAATACCCCTTAAAGTTTTCACAATTCATTTTTCTTTTTATATTAAGCTGATTTGGTCCTAAATTATTAAAAACAGATTATTAAATAACAAAATAAGCCACTTATAAACAGATTTTAGTCAACAATAAGCACTTAAATAAGCTGAATCAATCTAACAGTTTTAACTCATAACTAACAGTACTAACTAGGAAATGTGCATAAGTCACTTTTAAACTAACAACTAAGCAAGATAAGCACTAAACATACTGATAAAGCACAAATAAGTAAACATAAGTAACAAATAAGCACTAATAAGCAGTTCTACAGTAAATAAGAAAAATAAGAGAAAGAGAAACTTACAACACCCTTGCTCAAAACAGGGTTAAACCAAGAATCTACAAGCTCTAGTTTGTATAAAACAAGCTAGTAGTGTCCATAAGCCCATCCAGAACTGGCTTATCATCCATAAAATAAGCTGTGGTATATTTTGAGAGTGATTTTTGTGATTTTTTCTTAACTAATTAACTTTTTAGGTTTACTTAATTAAAGCAGCTTATAAACAAGCTGTATTGAGAGCCTTTTTTGAACACAAAACAACACAATTAAGAAACTTAACACTTGGAATTATAAAGTGACTTAAAACCTCAAATTTGCATTGAAACTTGAAAGTGTTACAAAGCTGAAAGTAAAAGCTGTAAATGACTTTAAGAACTGAAATAAGCTAAGTTATATTTAAAATTAAGCTAAGATATTCTAAGATTAAAAAAAACTAAAAAATAAAAACTCTCCTCGTTAAAGTTTACAAAAGACTCTATTTATAGCCGAAGTCTTCTTTCTTGGGTCTTCCAACTGTGCTTCTTTTGTGAGAGCAAAAACCAAGTGTGCTTGTTGTGTGAGGTGATTCTAAAACAAATCCCAGCCTTCAATTTCTTTTGTGCTTCTTTTGAGTCAATCACAGCCATCGAAATTACTTGGAAATGGTGAGGGATTGCCAACATGGCAATTATAAGTATGGGGGGGGGGAATAGTGGAGTGGTTGAAATGATTTATCCATGGTGTTGAGTGGTTTGCAGGGTAAAAGTATGGGAAGACATCCCTTAGCTGTACCTGGGTTTTGTTGGGCGGGAAAGATGGAGTTTGGGTAGGTTGACAGCTTTGGCCCCTCATTTCTTATAACTTTGTTGCAAACTTCGCCCGGTTTGCAATTTCGACCCTTGTCTTTTACTTTTGTAATACAACTTGAGGTTTGGCAATTTTAGTCCCTTAAGTTGTATTTTCTTCATTTGGCTGACTTTTGACTTTGACTGACTTTGGCTTTCCATCCCGTGCTTGGTTTGGTCGTTTTTGGCTTTCTTTTTGAATATCCGTTTCCTGCACAATACAAATGCAAACATACAAATACAATGTATTTTTGGTACGTTTTTAGTCATTTAAGTCCGTTTTTAATGGAAAATGGTATGTGTAATTAAGCACATACCAAAATCCCCCATACTAAGGTATTGCCGTGTCCTCACGCAATGTTATGAAGTAAACACTCAAGAAAACTAAGAATCTCGAACCCCCTCGACTAATTACCTCGAAAAGTAGCAAAGTGTTCGTCAAGGGGAACTAAAGAATCAATAGCTTCGACAAGTCCCGTTTTCACCATTTTTTTTTATCACTCGAAATTACAACGACGTCCTCTCCTAAGCAAATTTTTCCAAAACTCGAATTTGGATCCATAACTCTTATAAAATAAGACAACATTAAAACAAACATTAGTGGGTTAGTTAAAACAAATAACAATACCTTAAATCATTTACATATTATCAATAAACAGATAGCAATTTTTAAGTTTAAGCATTTCTCGTTCAAAAACGAGACAAGCATTTGTTTAGTTTCAGTCCAGAAAATGCGGCATACTTTAAAAAAAGTGCGACGTACTTTATGAGATTTTAGTTTTTTAAAATTTTTAATTTTTGCATTTTTATGTTTCTTATTTTTATTATATCCTGAAAACGTTTTAAACACATCAAATATCAAGTTTTTAAGCATACTTATCATCAAACAAAGTTTTTAATTCTTTTTGGTTTTTCTCATTTTAATGTACGTGTTACGATAATACAAGATTTTGACTACTATGATCATAAGGAATAGATTCCACATTTTCAAAATGGTCAAATTACAGTTTATGGGTTTGGGTTTGGTGTTTTGGTCACCTTCTTCTTTTTCAAAAAAATTATTTATCTTTGTAAAAGGGGCAAAAGTGCGGCGTACTTGGCAAAAGTACGGCGTACTTTTGAGTTTTTGAAGAAAAACCGGCGCACAATGGTAATGTGCGGCGCACTTTATGTGAAAAATAGGTTCAGTTTGCAAGAAAAACTGTAGGCGATTTTTGACAAATTTAGGTTTGTAATTTAAAAGTGACTAATTCAAGAATAAAATCAATCCCCAGCAGCGGCACCAAAAACTTAAATGTGTTATTAAAGCTTTAAATTTATAATACTAGTTTTATCTGATTCCAACTAACACACGGGTAAAGTATAAACCCCCGTTTATAGTATAGGTTTAGGGTAAGACCAGGTCGTTCCACGGGATTGGTAATTCTAAAAAGATTCGATTATATTACGAAAGGGGTAAATCTTATAGACTGTCACGATCTAAAGATTTCAAGGTACTTCAAGATATAAAATGATGTTGTTTGGGGTATGTATAAACTTGGATAAATAACAGGTTCAAGAATTAAAGTATAATCGATTAAAGAAACGGGTAGTTTACTAAAACGATTGTCTATTTATTATAATCAAAAATCATTTTGGTCTTTACTTTTGATTACAAAAATGCTTTAAGTTCGATTCAAGTTTGGAAAGTAGTAATATGAACTATCTTAACCAGGTTTGTTAGACATGAGGTTAAGCGTTAAACCCTTTTACCCTTGGTTAATGATCATTTTGTTAGCCAATCCTCACAAGGCTAGCATCTAGTTGTCATAGACAAACAACTTGGAAATCAAGCACTTAGCCGGAGTCTTTCGACCTATATCCGGACTAGAATGATGATCAAATGATGATTAAAATCCGAGTATAAAAACATCAAGTTCATATTAACAATTTCCAAAATTCATTAGTTCATCCAAGTTTAATCCATAATTCCTCATGATTCCCAAACAAACATGTTAAACTACTTCATACTAATAAATTCAAAACACATAACAAGCATGAACAATTCTGAATTCATAATAATAAAGTAGAGAAACGTGTTTATACCAAACTCAATATCAAAATATATTGATTCTTCAAGAGTTTCCTTCGAACAATAATTCCAACAACCCGGAAATTCAACTACAAATACTATAACTTCTTCTCAACACAACCTTCTGAGATCAAATTTTACTTTCCTCTACTAAAAAATAGAATATGCTGAAGAATAAGGTTTATTCTTCAATAATTCCCTAGAACAACTTACTAACTAATGAGAAATGATTATAGATGATTAGAGGGAAGAATGGGATGCCTCTAACCCTGAATTTCATGCTCTATTTATACTTTAGGATGGTGCATCAGTTGCTAGAATTTAGGGAGTGAAAGGTTGCACAATCATTGCAATCATTTATGACTTGGGAGTAACTGTAGGAGAAGTGCGCCGCACAAGGGAAATTGTGCACCGTACCTGGTGTGTAATTAAATAGCATTTACTTCGTCTTGAAGTACTCCGCACAAAGATAATTATGCGCCACACTTTGGCTTCGATCATTAACTCCTCTTTAAATTCTCTTCTAGATTCTTCATATAACGACCGTTAGTGTATTTAACAGGATTCTTTTGCATGTTTAGTCATTTTCTTCATTTTTGGTCCTGATATGAATATTACACAACAAACAAGCAAACTTTGCAATATTTCATGCGTTAACATATATATTAATGTATTTTCGAGGGATATTTTATGTATATTTGGAGTGTTATTAAATCCCCCCATACTTAGCTTATTGATTGCCCTCAAGCAATCAAAGCGAAAGTATTTCGTTTTAACAAAACAAATTAATGATCACAAGCATAGATAACGCGACAAAGCAACTCACGAATATTTATAGATAAGCTTCTTTTTCACACTAATTTAGTAAAATAGATAGTAAATGAAAGTCACTCATACGCGCAGTCATGAAATGTTCAAATTACCATAAGCTTGTACAAAAAACTAAACTTCACTGACATGGCGTAAGCACCAAACATAAACATCAAAAGAGTTAATTTATTTAGTGATATTATTTATTATTTGTAGAAAAAGGTTTGTAACAAAATCATAATTTACTTTATCCGTAATACATCCAACTTATCCTTTACATCATTCTCTTTTTTTATACCAATTTAATCTTGGGGGAAACTTGATTTCCTCCCATACTTAGGATAAGCACACTACTTCAAACAAACTTAGAAGTTTACAACCTTCGCACTTCATTTAAACAACAATACCAACATTTACTTTCTTTAATTCGTACAGAATAAATTTTAGATAATTTTATTAGAAATCTTTTTTAACAAACTTATTGTTTACTTATATTTATATTTTTATCACCTCTTAATTAGTAAAATGTTTATAACACGCGAACGTGTTCTTACTGCGGTCTTATAAAGATTTCAAGCACAAGTTCTAGAATTAACAAATCACCGGCACACTCAAATAATTTTAAATCGATACCAATACTTCAGAAAAGGC
>BQNB010048570.1:0-42495 GCA_026074375.1 Tanacetum coccineum
TGAAGACTCTCGTGTTCGGTGTTTTGTCCCGGTCCACTCGAGCTTCCTAGCCTTTGCTTGCCATTAGTTTGGGGAAATCCGATATCCTAAGATTATTATCGACTAACATTTATCTTTTAGCATACTTGATAAACGGCTTAAGATTTTTGTGATACTTTCTCCATGCTTGGATTATGCATTCGACTTTTTGAGTTCTAGTATGGGGTTTTTAAGTCTTAGGCTAGGAAACATTGAGGACAATGTTTAATTTTAGTATGGGGTAGTATATCTTCAATATGATCTTACCTACCTTTGCCTGTTGTTCTCACGTATCCCGTTTTTCCCGCCAAAATTTTTTTAAAAATGAAAAAATTTAAAATTTTTCAAAAATAAAATAAGTGTTTTGTCACAATTTTGACTTTCCTACTGGGTAGAATAAGAATAAATTTTGACCTGATCGAGCGTGTTGAGCTCTAGCTTGTTCCTTAACTTTTAGGCTAAGCGTTCGCGGAAATTCGCGAAGAACGAAAAATGATAGAGTTAAGTATAAGTGGGATGCTAAACAAGGATTAGTTGGAAATCTTAAGAGCTCATGTATGTAATTTGTGGCTTTTTCTCCCATAAGCTCTTAACCGGATTAATAATACGTGCTGTTTTTGGAGATTAAACTTAAATCAACAATTTTTATGTATTGTATAGCAAAAATTTTAGTCTTAGTTCAAACTTATACTTGAATTGTTTTAAAAAGAAGTCTTCTCTATATATAAAAAAAATCAAAATATATAATAATAAAAGCTGTGGGCTGATAAAAGTTTACTACCTCTTGCCGGCTCACAACCGATGTGGTAGTCTTCTAAATAAGGCACATAGTAATAATAATCCGAGACTGATAAAAGTTTGCTGCATCTTGCCGGCTCACAACCGATGTTGCAGCCTTAAAAAAGGTCAAGGATTTCCGTCGTTTAAAGGGTATAAGTATAAGTATATTAATGTTAAGTGTGATTTAATAAATATAGGTTCTGTTTCTTAAAATCAAATATGCTTTTGAACTTTGACTATTCTATTTTAAAAGCTATGATATTGCTACGGAAACTGAGAGTTTTTTGGTGAAGCCTACAAGGTCCGTGAGTTCCAATACTAAAATCTCTTTGGGTGTCAAAAGCCTGGTCACTTAGCCCAAGGTTTGGATGTGCCGAGATGAAAGTCGCTACATGGGATGAATCGTCTGCTTCAAACAGTCATTATTCCCCGGGTGAACATGAAAGCATAATTTTTGCAAAACGTGATCCAGCTCGGTGAAATTTGACAATAGCACCATTTTAACCTAAGATATAATAATTGTCAGGATGAAAAGTTCATAAGTTGCAAATATGATTTAATGTTAACATCTTTATTGTATTGTAACTGTGATTTCATTTTAAGCTTGGTTTGGATAAGTGAAAAAGAGTCGGGGGACGATGAAGTTATCCCTTGTTTGGGGCATTCCTCTCGATCGAAATGCATCTTGTGTTCTATATCCCTAAACAGTTAAGGAAACTAACAGACAAGTCGAATATTTTAATTACACAGTTTTCTTAAAAAAAATTAGAAAAAGTTTGAAAGGGGAAAATGTGGGTGTTTTTTCCAAAAGCTTTGATTTCTTAAAAACTCTCCCCACAAAAGTTGTTTGCCTACTTTTTAAAGATTTAGTGTTGGGGAAGTTCTGAGGTATTTGTTTTAGAGCTATGCATAATACTTAAGCCGTAGCGAAAGGAACTACCGTCAACTCACTCCAAGGTTAGGTTTGAGGAATACTTTGAATATTGAGACACAATCAAGCCACCTATCCTCTAAGTTTACACCAAAATGACCATTTAAATGATTAAAATGTGCAAAGATATGCGTTTGTAAATTCATGTGTATTTTGTTGTTTGTGTAGGTGTTAGGTACGCGATACAATAAGTATCGCAACAAATATCATAAGAACAAGGCGAGTTCAAAGCCGGACAAAAACACAGAACAAACGTGAATGGAAAGTGTGCACTAAAGAGCCAGGAGTTTTTGCATAGCAAAAAGGTCAAAATAGATACAACAATATGCCGCTCAAGCGCACAACCAAATCTGCAAAACTCAACCATACCCAACAATGATGCTTACACATGTGCTTTATTAAAAATCCAATTTCCATACCAACACACACAAAATAACCTAAAACCCTAACACCGTTATCTCTTTTATACTTAAGAGATAATGGTCGTTATCTCCTTATAATAAACCAAAATCATTAACCCATTTACCTTTCTTTATACACCAAAGGCTGTGGCCCAAATCTACTTTTTAATACAGCCCAAGGATCCAACCAGTCACAACGCATCATAACGCAGGACAAACAAAGTCTTGGTACAACACCAAGACTAAATAATACCACACGAAGGGGGGGGGGGGGGGGGGGGGGGGGGGGGGGGGGGGGGGGGGGGGGGGGGGGGGGGGGGGGGGGGGGGGAAAAGGACAGCGAATCCTTTTTACTGTTCATCCATCTTTTCGCATGTCCAGCGTCTCTGTCAAAATCAAAGGGGGATTTAAATTGAGACGTGCATCGAAGATTTCGAGTACCAAGTTATGAGTGTGGCAGAATAAAACATCACCAGGACCTCTCATATGGCCAAGACGCCTCAAGAGACACTCGGGTTTCAAAGAAACACTCGAAGGATTGAAAATTTCACTAATCCTTGGAAAAAGAAGTACAAAAAGCGCTCTGCCATAATCCACCTACGGAATGCCACGCTCGTCATGCAGGTTGAATCACACTGTGAGACCAATGACCACAAGATGGGGATCTAATGATATGTAAGCAAAGAAGGCAGGAGCATTTGAGCGTACTAACACGACTTGAGGGCCTAGAAACTTCCTGCATCTCAGCCGGCGATAAAACGACCGTAAACCCTCCTCACTCACAGATTATCTGTTTCATGTATCTAGCTATCTAGGATATTTTTAGAGCGTAGCTTTATAAATTTAATTTACTTATCATGTAATGTTAGGCTTATCTTTAATGTGAACATTTCTTTTTCATATAAGCCCTTGGTCTGTTTTGAATATCAATATAGCTTCAGTTTACATGTTGTGTTCAAAAAGTAAATCTATATTTCTAATTCTCCCACACCACTTTTATAGCACCTTAATATAGTTTTAAAATAATTAGCTCTCTTTTGTATTCATATAAGCTAAGCAATCTGTCATGATAAGCTGGATATACTCTCATCAGCTCCTTAGACTACTAAAGTAGATCAATTATTACAACCGCAAATCTCATCCAAATTCTCAGAGCTTAAACATGGAATCGAATCAATTAAATGGCAAGGAATTCAGTCGGACCCTAACCAGCTTATCACTTGATATAAGCTGGAGCTTGTTGATTAAAGCTCTTAGAGCATATTTGCTAGCCTTGTTTGTGCAAAAGGCTTCTGTAATTTTTAATTTACCTTATGTCTTTAATACTTTAGGCTTAAAATCCTGTTAATTAGCTGAATATTGCTTAATTTTGGCTTATTGATGTATTAGGTAGCTTTATTGTGCTTATTATATTTGAATTGTGCTTATGTGTGGTTTGATTTGTCTATAAAAATACTTAGTTTACTTAATCTACATATAATCAGTTAAAAACCAAAAATAATTAGCATAGTGTCATAGCTCTTAATCTGGCTTAAGTGTTTAGCTTAAATGTTTCATTAGGTCTGTTTTTTTTAGTCTAGATATCTGGTAATAAAAGCTTTTATATAATGCTTAAACTGAAATTCATGAAGATAAGCTGAAAGGGATTTAAGGTTTTAAAGGGGTGTTTGGCTTATGGCAGTACTAACTAAAGTTAGTACTGTCCATAGCCTTTTGTTCTTTTAAATCAACTTTAAACTTCATTTTTGAGTTTATGAGTCTAAGTCTTAAGGTCCTTGTAGGTTAAATCTGTTTTTTAAGTAGTTGTAAGGATTAATGGTTAAGTTCTGCTTATTTGGTTAATCTAGCTTAAGATAGCTTCTAGTTGTTCAAATTGCTCTAATTACTCTTACTTTGGTTTTTTAATAGTGTAGAAACAAAACTCTAATCCTGCACTTTGGGTTTGGACATTTAAATGTCATTTGCATCAGATAAGAAAAACAAACAAAGTCATTTTTCAATTTTAATTTTCAGTAGGTAAAAGTAGTTTTTAGCTTTTCAAATTAGGTTTACAAGTAGCTTATAGATCACTCTACATTAGTTTAAACTTGTTTTTCAATAATTAGCTTATTTTGATATCTGTTTTTAACCTTAAAAATCTGCATTGTTCATTTTCAAAACCAAAAGTAACTAAGTATTCTGAGTAAATCAGCAGTTTTCATTTAGCTTTTTCATTAAGTTCTAGTTTTTCAAAATAGTTTTTAAAAGCTTTTTCTAGTAGCCCTTAGGTCTAAGTTTAAGCTGGTATGAGCCACTTTTTTGCTCAAGGTTCATTGCTTCATAGAAATTTGAGCTCCTAAGTGCTTTAAGGACTGTTTGTATGGTTAACTTGTTTCCATGTCCTTACTTGAAGTTTTCTCAGCTCTATAATTTGTTAATCTTGCTTATTTCCTGCTCACTCTTGCTCATTAGGTTAGGATAAAGGTAGCTTGAAGCTTATTTAGTTATAGTTTGAGCTTATTCCAATTTTTCTAGTAGCTTAATAAGTAAAAGCAAAAAAAAAATTTCTTTGAAAATCCAAACTGTTTTCTTTTAAGCCATTTTCTGGCTTATTCAGTAGGTGTCGATAAAAAGGTCTCTATTTTTTGTGATTTTTCCGTATTCACATGCGTTTTACAACTCTTGCTTTTTAAAACTTTTCAAAATAATAAAACAGGAAAGATGTGAAGTCGGGGGTGACAAGACTCAAACCACATCGAACCTCAACATCCTCACCTTTTATAACACCTCACAACACACACTCCCTACCAACGTGCCCTGGGGTCTTTTTCAGTTTTGTATTGCAAAATCAATTCCTTATACACGTTTTAGCTCTTTCTAAGTACAGAATAAGGCTTGTTTTACGCTTTATTAAACAGCTTATTCGATAAGCTGTGTCTCCTAGCTTATTTTTCTTAGAATCCTCATTGTTTAATCTACTTTTCATATTTTTTTCAGAATTTTTATAAAACGTTTAGTATTTTTTATATTTAATTTTCTTTAAAATCGTTTTTAATTCATAAAAAATTATAAAAAAGTCAAAAAAATATAATTCTTTTTTAGAAAATTTTCTTTTATCATATAGTTCCTAGGAAAAATAGTTTTGCTTCTGTAGGGTTTAAATTGCAAAATTTCATTTTTTAAAGAACGGGATTCATTCCCGTTCACGTTTTTCGTGTTTTTAAGCTCAAATCAACTCCGTTTTCATTCTAGTTTTCTTTAATCTTACTTTTTAGTTAATTAGAGTCTATTAAAAGTGAAAAATTCATTTTAGGTTTATTTTTGGAAATTTAGGGTTTTTAGTCACCGTTTAGGGTTCCCGTTTTGCGTTTTTAGTTAAAGTTTAATTTCCCGTTATTAAAGTTAGGTTTAATTGTCCCTTAATTTGCTCACTTTTAGGATTTTAAAAAAACAAATCATCTTCGAACCAATTCAAATCATTGTCCAAATAACAAACGTGGTCTCAATTTCATAAATCTTTGGGAAAACGACCCGGTAATCACTTACCGGTTAAAACGTGTAGTATTTTTGTAAGATTTTTCCTACTACCTTTGTCCTCAAGGGTAGTTTTGGAATATTCTATACTTTGGATATTATTACGTATATAATTGACCAGCAATCAATGGCTGTACCTGAAAACTCATGAAGATATGTCTCATTGATTTTCAGTAATCTTGATTACTTCATATATGAGAAACAGAATCTTAAATAAGGAAGACATTGATCCAGATCCCAATTTGACATGGATCGAAACAAAGGGATTGTAAATTCATAAATCATTTGTCCATGCCCTGTGAAACCATACTCGAATATTTCGGGAGCATTAGCGTGTTGCTAGACGCTTACCAATGTTATTGTATTATTTACATGTCCAAGTGGGAGCTGTTGGAATATGTCCATCGTAAATAATATATGTCCGAATTATTTATTCGAGCCTAAGGGGACACACACGTTAATACGTAAACAATGTTTAATTAGTGTTTTTAGTAAATGAGAAATAAATATTAGTCATTAAAAGGTTTAAGGGACTAATGGGTAAAAACCGAATAAAGGAAGTTGGGTTTTTACCCTCTGTCCTCCCCTAGTCGTTGAGAAACTCCACTTCCTTGTGGAGTGGGAGGCTTAGCCTATATTAAAGAAGATGTGGGTCATTACACATCACTAGAGAATTCAAACACCCTAAAAAGTCTCTCTACTCTACTTACCCTTGCTCGATCGGTTTCAAACCCACAAGGGTTTTTCGGTTTTGTTCCTCTTTGTTCGTGCGATCAAGAAAACCCACAAAGGGTTTCGTGTTTTGGTGTTCTTGCTCAACCGAACTCAAAACCCTAAAGGTTTTGTTTGCTTCTTTGGTTCGACCCATTAGAAAGAAAAGGGAGGTTCTCCGTTTGGTTGATTGTCAAGATTCGGTATTTGTTTGCTAAAACACTACTAGTACTAGCATACTTCATTGTTTGCTAAGAACGTATTGTGTGTGTCGACTTAGAGAGATCTTGCTTTAGATCTTGGAAGGTTTTCGCGTGTGACGTTATACACACGCGTATATAGAAGACGGTGTTAACGGTTACCTTAAGCGGTGTATCGTTTCGTGCTAAAAGGTATACATCTTCTATCCTTGTTAATTAATGTGTTCTACATGTGATCTTTAATTCCGCTGCGTACTCGTGTTAATTAATTGGTTATTTAGATCGTAAAACCCAACACACATTTGAAGAAAGATAAAAGAATACTAGATCGATAAAAAACAAACTAAAAAGATCACATGAAGAAAGATCTAAGTAATTAAGGAAAGATACAATGAAGTGTTTCAAAAGGAACAATATTAAACACAAATCATATGGTTAAAATCAATATTACAAGATACCAACTTTTACGTCCGAGGATATGAAGAAGATCCAAGGAAATTTGGTCTCCAAGTGTGGCACAGATTCGCAAGACACTCAAATCACTACCTTCAATTTCGATAATGCACATGTGCTCCTGCTTCATCGTAGGAAACTATGGCTTCCGTACATTGTATGACAGAATAATATGATGCCCCACCAAGCGTACTCACAGCCTTAGTTCATAATATACGCACATGGGCCTAGGCCCAATACAATAAATAGCCGGACTGCTAAGGCCTAACAAGGGTCATGACTCCGATATTCCAAAGACCACGCAATGTCTTCAAGCCAGCACCTGAATTGCAGTCCCCGCGGACTAACCAACTGACCGCAGAGAGAACACTCCGCGTACCGCAAACACGATGACACGTGGACCCCTTGCCCTACAAGGACCCACTCCGGCCAAACCAACAGTTACAACAGCGAAATACATAGGGGAACCCTAAGTATTGGGCTTTGCCTAATAAATAGGGGCCATCATCACACCCCAAAAAAGGTACATTCTACTGTCTAGTCATTAATACACACATAATCTGACATGCTCTGACAAACAAAAGTGATACATTAACTCTCACGAGAGCCGGAGCTTAATCGCGGGGTCCGCCATGCGGTAAGGCTAACGGTTTACTCTAATTTGTGCAAATTATCTCTTCATCACTTGGATTAGTGCAAGATCTATGTCACAAACATTTTATTGGCCCAGCTCAATAAATAATATAGACCCATATTTACCCCCATACACGGTTTTTGTACTAACAAGTTGGCGCCATCCGTAGGACCGATATAACTGCGTTCCTTGAAAATACTCACCATGAGCAATCACGAACAACCTACCCCTAGCCATCCCAGGTCTGATGTGCGGAATACGATAGGGAAGGACAAACAAACCCCCCAGGGCTCCGCGAGAACTACATCCGCTGTAGATCTCGAAGAGTTCTGCGAAAAGCACTATGAGAAACTACTACCAATCATGGCGGATAAGTATGAGTATGAGAAGAGAAAGAAAGAAAAGCTGGAGGAAGTAAAAGCAAGGCTCGACTTTGGCGACGCCCGGAAGAAGAGCACTAGGGCACAAGAATCGGCGTATTCTGAGTCCAGGACAATATCACCAAGAAGACAGAGACGCTCTCGTAGCCCGCGCCACAATCCTAGTGTCTTCACTAGGTTGAGGCCCGAAAGGTCAAGATCGCCGCGGCATGAATATAAGAATAAGGAAAGAAGGGAGAGCACCGTGTTCAAGAGACTCGGAAGCAGAGGACGGAGTACCTCCGTGCATTCCGATAGCCGTCAGGAAAGCTCAAGGTATACGGAAAATTACTCTGAAAGTGAAGATAGTGAAGGCGGGCATTGGAAGTCTAAATTACGAAGGAAAAAATCCAGTGTTGAAGATGATGATCTCTCCCAACCTTGGGTATGTGCCGAGACTGATCCGTTCACGTCTCGAATCCGTCACTTCGACTTCCCAAAAACACGAATGCCAAGTCATGTGAAAACATATAACGGAAGCGAAGATCCTGAAGATCACTTGAAAATTTTCCAGGCAGCTGCAAAAACGGAGAGGTGGGCCATGCCAACATGGTGTCACATGTTTAATTCCACACTCACCGGAAACGCCCGAGTATGGTTTGATGATCTTCCCCCTGAATCAATAGACAGTTACAATGATCTAAGAGAAGCATTCCTGAAAAACTACCTCCAACAGAAAAAGTGCATCAGAGACCCCATAGTGCTCCACAACATCAAACAAAGAGACGGAGAATCCACAGAAGACTTCATACAAAGGTATAAGTCAGAAAGTGGAAATGTTAAAGGAGCACCGGAGTGCATGAGAATCTCCGGATTCGTGCACGGAATCACAAATCCTGAGCTCATCAAAAGATTTCACGAGAAAATTCCAAAAACAGTAGACGAAATGATGCAGTTGCCACGACTTTTCTTCAAGGCAAGAGGCGCCTCAAATCCAAGAAAGGAAAAAAGTTCCACAACAAGGGCCCTGGAGGCAACCAGAAGGGAATCATAGGCAAAAAATTTCAAACAGGAGGCTGATACCTGCAGCCAAATAAGACGGAAGATAGAGACAGACAGGTTCACTCTTCTCACGAAAACTCCGAAGGAAATTCTGGCCTTGGAAAAAGGAAAATTTAAGACCCCACCTCCAATGACAACCCCGGTTGAAAAGCGAAACGCAAACAAGTTTTGCGAGTTTCACGGAGAAGTGGGGCACAATACAGATGAATGCAACCATCTGAGGAAACAAATTGAGGATATGCCTTCAAAACCCGAGGGAAAACTGTCACACATATTCGAGGAGCGAAGCCACAAATAGCGGAAAAGACCAAAGGCCAAAAAAGTAAGGTGAAACTCCGAAAAGAAAACCTCAGGCAATCTAATGATTTCAGTCAACGGCAAAAAGCAGTAAGACAGAGGATAACTCAAAGTTTCTTACCCGACCTCGAAATATCATTCCCGTCTTTGGGGAACGATGAGGGAGCAGAAGGGCCCCTAATAATAGAAGCAGAGGTTGGAGGGCACCAAGTGCACCGCATGTTTATTGACGAGGGTCATCAATTGAAAACTTTACGATCACTTGCTGTCTATCGACTACCCGTCAGAATAGAGAAACAAATGGTCCCGGCCACAACCTTCGTTAGTAGGGTTTCAGCGGTGAAGAATAAAATAGCGCATTAGGGCAAATACACACTTTTGGTGAAAGCGGCGATGACGACACATAAATCAACATCAGCATAGATCGGAGCTATCATGGTGTATAGAATCTACGGACTCTATTTAATTGAACATTGAAGACCAGGAGTTGCGGCAAATAAAAGCAGCCCCATCAACAACAGCCAACACGGAACAGATTAAAAGTTCCCGGTTATGGGAGGAACACTTACGCTAAAAAGTAGTAAAATCATTCCCGTTGAATGCGCAATGATCTCCGGACCAGAAGACCAATCCCCTCCGGTGAACAAAGTAAAAGAGGAAAGGATTAAAGTGGCAATCAATCCGGAGCATCCGAACAGACCAGTTAATGATTCTGTTCTAACCCACAGAAAAAACCAGAAGTAAGCTGTTGCACTACTTCAAAACGCAGCAATAGATAAATTTGCTTGGACCCCCTAAACGGATATGACCGGGGCGTTTTGATCAAGGGCAGATAGCAGGAACATAAGTTAAATGTACGGAAAGGTTGCAAAGCCGTAGGCAAAAGAAAGAGGCAAGCTCAGAAAGGAATGTAGCAATAAACGACGAGGTTAGTAAGCTTGTGAAAGCCGGGATAATGAGAGAAGTTCATTATCACGATTGGCTCTCCAACCCGGTTATGGTAAAGAAGAGCGACAACAAGTTGGAAAATGTCGTTGATTTAAACAGACCATTAATAAGGCAATGTCCCAAGGACGGTTACCCCAACCTCCCGCTGCCAACATGAAATATGACTGGAAGGTCGCCATCTTGGTGTGGATTCCCTGTAAATAGCTTCCTGGACAAAACAGTGCATTACAAAAAAGGCGGGGAACACCAAATACAATGGGCAAGAGGAAGATGAGGGAAATAGAGAACCTGTGGCGGTTCAGTTAACAAATCAACTGTAATTTTTTGCCTAACAACAAAATGCCTTTTCGGTTCTAAAGGAATTGCCGGGCATATATACTTATCAGCGGCTAGTAGAATAAAACAGGTTCAAGGACAGATCGTAGAATCCCTTCAGAGGTACTAACCGTAATGATTTGGGTCATAAAAATGCCCAGCACTAGGGTAAAAGATTGAGATGTGTCCGCGACATTGCAAGAGAATACATGTGTAGACACTCAGAAAATCAACATGAAACTGAACCACTAAAAAAGGCACATTTTGAAGTTGAGGAAGGAAATGTTCTTTGAGGATACTAAGGTGATATTATGCTTAATTGTATGATTAGAATACCGGATGAACTTTGCCGAATAAAGCATAAAAATGCCAAAAAATAGAAAAAGGTGTGCTTTTGTGTTTTTTGTGCAGAAAGGATAAAAAGGACAAAAAAGAAGATAAAATCCAGTCAAAAACCGACAAGGAACGCAAAAGAGACAAGAAAAAGAGTGAAAAACAGTCCAAAAAAGATCAAAGTCCGGATCAACAACCGATAGTACAAGCAAGAAAGCAGTCAAAGGCTCAAAACATCCAAAGTCCAAGGGACCAATATGACAAGTCTCAAGTCTCAAGGGCTCATTTAGAGTTTTGAAAGTTCAAAGGACTAAAGTTGCCTAAAGAGGAAAATTGTTTATAAAGAAGAAAAAGAAGAAAGAAACCACAAAGGGCTGAAATTGCCAATTATCGAAACCTTCTTTTTTTACACTATAAAGGGCAGGTGCAAAGACAAGGACTATAGTTTTTGCAAGTTCTGCCCAAAGATTCAACAGAAAAACGCGTGATATGTTAGACAAAGCGTCCAACACCCCAAAAAAGCCCCAAACGGCTTTCTACCGCAAAAACCCTCACAACCCGCACTTCGCGAATTTTCCACCCGCTCCCTTTTCTTCTACTCTACCGTGTTTATAAATCTTTCTCCACATCACCCCAGTCCACATCTCACACCTCATTGGCTCGAACACCTCACAAAATTCATACAAACGGCTATAATTGACTTGAATTGATCAACGGTTGAGATTGAATGGAAGTTTCAAGAAACTCACTTCTCTCTTCTTCATTCCTCTATAAATAGCAGCTTAGGGCTCACATGTTGTAGTTGTTGTTTTTTTTTGTTTTAAATTTCCATTTGTAATTTCGTCAATATTAAGCAAATTCTTTCAAGCTTTTAGTAAATAAGCTCTTAAGCTCTTGTACTCTTCTCTTTCTAATTTGGTACCTCGATTGAAGTCCCCCCTCTCCCATCACACCCCGAGTCTAGATGCGCTTCATTTGTGAAATACATTCAGTTTACAAGCTTATTGTGTTCTTTGTTTTCAATTCTAAGTCAATTTCATCAAATAAGCTCTAAATAAGCTCATTTGAGCTTATTTACTTTTCATAAGCTCAAACCTAGTAAATCAGCCCTGTTTTAAGCATTCATTTACTCAAACTTATCAATTTACATTTAAAATAAATGATAACTTGAGTTGTGTTGTGTTCATTTTGGAAGCTAAAAGGACAATAAGCTCAAATCTAGCTTATTGAGGTTTAGAGGCTAGGGAGCCAATAGGATCAAGCTTTTTATAAGCCACTCACTCTACAAGAGTGGCTTAAGTGCTGAGACTCCAAAATTCTCAGGTTCAATTTCTTAAGTTTCAATTTAGCATAATTCTAGCTTAAATCATTTGCTTATTTCTAATTCATTCTTGCTTAAATTTCGTCGTGCAATCATGTTTGTTTAGACTTTTTTAAATTACTGTCTTAAGTTTCATTAGAATAAAATTGAGTAGTCTAAAATTTTCATATAATTCTGTCATTTAGTGTTTATAGCTTAATAGAGTAACTAGCTTAATCCTACAAATAAGCTAAAATATACTATAAAATAATATAATCCCGAGAGTAATTAAGAAGATTACCAAGTTACCCTTGATAAAATTCACTCTCAAAAATATATATAATATAAATATAAAATACGTATTTTTACCTAAACATTAAACTATCAAATATGATATCTTATCATCATTCATATATACCATGAGCGCATATGCATATTTACCATATATCATCTCACAACACTCTATTTTCGGAGCACGGCTAGGATAACTAAACTAATCTTATCTTATTACTCTTTCAACTTTGAAGATCAATGACGACTATTAATCAAGGAATGAGTGTTGAGGAGCGGGTTGTAGCCCAGCGAGTAGCTAATGCTATCGAGGCTATTGCTATTTATGATACAAAAACCAACATGGCCCGCAAGTCAATGAGTGAGACCGAATGACAAGAAGACAAGGTAGCAGAGAATACTAGCAACAAGAGGAAGTGGGAAGGTAACCACAATGAAAGCTCGAGCCAACAAAACAAAGGGCATAAGGTGCCTAGAGCACACACTACTTGGCCAATCAACAAAAAGGCATATGATGGATCTCTACCTCTGTGCAACCAGTGCAAATTTCACCATAATGGACCGTGCACTGTAAAGTGCGGAAATTTCAAGAAGGTTGGCCACATAACCTGAAATTGTAGAACACCTACTGCTGCTAGGGATCAACGAACTCTCGCCTGTTATGAGTATGGAAGTTTGGGACACTACAAGATTAATTGTCCAATAGTGAAGCTTCAGAACCGTGTGGACATGTACTGGAAAGGAAAAGCTCACGGAGACTCTAGCGCCACGACGTCTAACATCAACATCTAAGGAGAGACCCTCCCGTATTACCTAGTAACCTCTAAGCGGCAACTTTCTTAGACTTTAACTCCAATAGGAAATTTGTGTTGTACTTTCTTTTGAACCTCGTTATACACGTGGATGATTTAAATTATCTATCAAACTTATGTGTCATGGAAAACCTTGTCGAATTTACTCTCTATACAAATCACTCCCTAAACAATTATAACCCCTCAAACATTGTTACAACTATGTTATAAACCATTTCATTACTACATGATAAATTATTTTACTAATCGTTATCTTACTATAGCCAAAAAAACAAACATTTTATAAACTATTCACAATCATTTCACGAATACTTTATGAATTACCTTCTTGACATATTATATACTATTTTGCAATCATCTTACAAACTACGTTACTATCACTGTATGAATTATCTTGTTCTTACCTTATAAAACTATTTTTTATCACATAAATTATTTTATTGTCACCCCATGAGTCATTTAGCTATTGTCTTATAAACCATCATATGATTTCTCGCAAACCATTTTGTTATCATCCTATCAACAACCTTACATCCACCTTGTGAATCATTTTGTCATCTTGTAAAACTCTTTGATACTTCTTTATACATCATGCAATTTTGACGAAAATGAGCATCGCATCGTTAGCCCTCAAATATACATAGCCTGATCACCTATGTATAATTCAAGAAGGACTATGCCATGTTGAGAGTAGTCACCATGTAACATTTGTCAATAAATCCATTTTTACTTACATCCTTGAAAAGCAAAGTTTTGTGTGCGTATTCATAAAAAGCGTTTACTTCTAGAAATCGAATTAGTAACCGTAGCAACTAAGCAGGCCTTCACTCCATTTACTATAAAGTCGACATCATCTTATACCAAATCCTAAGCCGAGACACAACACTAGTTGCCCTAGGACAATTTGTTATCAAATTTGCTCGCCGTTAGAGAATTTACTAAATCACCCATTCAACATCGACTTAATTCTTGTAGAACTTGGTAGTTTCGACATCATAATTGGTATGGATTGGTTGACAAAGTACCAAGCTGTCATTGTTTGTGCGGAGAAAATCGTTCGTATTCCCTGGGGAAATGAAGCGTTGATTGTTCGTGGTAACGGAAGCGACCAGGGAAACGAGCCTTGTTTGAACATCATCTCGTGCACTAAAACCCAAAAATATTTGGTGAAAGAATGTCCTGTCTTTGGGCACATGTTACTACAAAGGAGATTGAAGACAAGTCAGAGAAGAAGCTACTTGAGGACGTACCGATCGTTTGAAATTTTCCTGAAGTATTTCCTGAAGACTTGTCGGGTCTCCCTCCAACTCGACAAGTGGAATTCCAAATCGATTTGATACTTGGTGCTGCACCTGTAGCACATGCACCTTATCGATTAGCTCTATCTGAAATGAAGGAATTCTAGACTAAATTACTAAAAACTAGATAAAAACGTAAAAGCTAGATTAAAAAGAACGACCCCTTTGTGTGTGTGAGAATGAGGCCTATTTATAGTGCCAAGCTGAAGCTTCTAGGTCCTCTAGCCTTGCTCTCCAAACTTTTAATCCTGGCCAATCATTTCTTCAATCATTTGATCATCAATTGTGGCCGTTTGATCAAAATGTGGACACCTGAGGATTGCCAGCGTGTCATTCCATTGATGTGACGTTTGTGTTAGTTTTGTGAGTAAATTAGCACAAAAACCCACATAAACTTGTGCTTCTTTAATTGTTGACGAGGCTCTTCTTTAATGAATCTTTTGATAAAGACTGATTTTACCCTGGGTTTGTGATGTAGACCTCTTGAATTGACTTAATCACCCTTTAATTTTGATTTGCCCCTTGTTTTACCATGGAGGTAAAATGAAGAAGATGATGAATAGTAAATGTGTTTCCCGCTCCTTCGTCGACAGTTAAAACTGTTGTAGTTTGGGCGGTTAACACTTTTGGCCCCTCTCTTTCTTTTCCTCTTTTCAATTTATAGCTAACTTTCGGGATTGGCAAGAATGGTCCTTGTGGATTGCTAAAGGACTTGGGCTTTGGCTTCGGCCTTGTACTCTTCTGATTCTCGTGTCCGGGCTTGCTTGATTTTGACTGTTTTCTTGCAATCTTTGACTTATCCGCACCTGCACACACAAAACACAAATACAAGCATATTTTTGCCATTTTTGGTTTGTTTTGGGTTTATTTGGGTTATTTTAGGTATAAATGGATATGTGTATTTTACACTTATCAGTAACGGTCAGGAAAGTATCTAGCAACTTGTGCCTTATTTGTTTGGACTTAATCTATTTGTTTCATAAATTTTTATTTAACAATAATTATTTCCCTTTCCTAATCACTAACCCTTAGGTCTTATTCGAATGAGGATGTGAGCAATCACATGTGTCTATTCCGTTGTTACAGCCATGTATGTGTGGTTTTGTCCGCCTTGTTGGTTTATTACTTTTTGGTGAAATATTAGAAGATCCATACCCTATATCACTCTACTAGTCCTACTCTTTAGCTTATTCGAGTTAAGGTTTAAATGCAGTCATATGTGTCTATTCCATCATTATAGGTGTGTATGTATGGTCTTTATCACCTTTTCTGGAATATTGGTATCAATAGAGATTCGAAAGAGTGATCAAAACCCTTATAAGCCTTATAAAAATCCAATTTACCTTTATAAACTTGTTACTTCTTAGCTCTAGTGGTGGAGATGTGTATCCTTGCCAAGCTTATGATAGAATACTCGTCACCACTGAGCAATTGAGCGCATTAGTTACATGTTACCATGTAGATTAGTTGAGTGATTTGAGTGTTTTTATCTTCCTATTTCGTGAGGTGTTTGGTTGTGTACTAGTGATTAAACGAATTAATGCTTAACGAAAAAAATCCTTAAGGATACATTTTCTATAAACGTCTAAAGGCTACTTAAGGATAAGTAGGATTCAAATGGGGAGATATTTGATGACATCAAATAACGTTACTTTTATAGCATCATTTATCTAATGTAAATTACCCATTTTGTATAAATATTGCAAGAATTGTTACTTAATCGTATATATTTGAGAATTGCAGTAATTATGAAGTACTTTGTGAATAATAGCTAAAAGGCACGTATTCTAGAGCTTAAACGATGAAATATGAATAAACTGATTCTGACATTCTATACACCGTATCCATCAAGGAAGATACGATGTATCTGTGCCTGCACTTCATAAGAAACCACGAAGAACAAAGTCCTATACGATGTATCCAGAAGACTTCCATACGCCGTATTCGAGATATAGTATATGAAGATTTTGGAAGATATCAAACGTGGTCCTTACACTAAGAAACCTCTAATACGCCGTATTGACCTCAACCAATACGCTGTATCGACAAATTCCAGACAGTATAAATAGGAAAACCTAAAACGGGTTTTGAGTGTGCCTGATCATATTTTCGATACCTTAACCACAAAAGTCGATTTTTAAAAGACAAGAAGAGCAGAAGAGGTCAAGCAAAGCTATTAATTCCATATGAAACACCTTTTAATCTCCTATACTCTAGTCATCGTTCAATTTTTTGTATAATTCGTTTAACTCGGTTAGTTTACCTTGTTTGAATTATTACTCTTGTATTGATCACAATGAGTAAGGGCTAATACCCTTGGGTATCAGCCATGATTATAAAGATTTAAATATTTTATTTGTTTATATCGATTGCTTAATTTATCATTGATTGCTTGTTTATGTTTATCAATTCATACTTGTTTACGTGCTTTTGTATGTGGCCTATCATTTAACTGGATCTAGTGATACGGATCAAGTTAGCTAGATGCCGGGATGGCTCTTTAAACGATTGAAACAAATCCGTATCCTAATTATCAAGGTTCGATGGAACTCTAGGAGAGGTCCTGAGTTTACATGGGAACGTGAAGACCAATTCCAGAAGAAGTATCCACACCTCTTCACAAAGACTACACCGTCGTCAAGTGCCGCGTCTTAAGCCTTGAGGACAAGGCTCATTTAACAGGGGAAGACTATAACACCCTGTGTTTTAGGGTCATTTACGACGTCATTAAATTCACTATTTATTTTTAGTCTTGTACGCGTTTGCTTTTAATTTTAAAGTGTTAAGTTAAATCGCGTAAGCTAAAAATGATCATTCAACGTAAACTGGCATCAAACAATTAAATGTTTACGTCAAGCAAGTGTTAGATAATTATTGGAGTATAATTATTATCTTTGCACATTTTATTTTTACTGATTACGTAAAGTGTTTACGTTTTGCGATAAAATACGTTTAGGCATTCCCGGAACCACCAAAACTATTCTACGCTTAAACAAATACCTATTATTATATCCAATACCTAAAGTTTTTATAAAACTTCACCTATGGTTACATATTGGCTGAATTTACATAAAGGAAAACCAATTAAAAACTAAATGTTACAAGTTTACACTTTACACATAATATCTACCACTTTAAGCTTCAAGTAAATAACTAGATATTATGCAAGATATCAAAAATCATATTGTTCTCCCTTTGTCTCTTATATCGCACAATAACAACAAGAAAAAGGTACAAGGAGCACACATTTTACTAGCAACTTGATATTGTACATATACAACTCATTAAACTATAAGACTTTTATGTTTATTTGATCAAAGACTTTCCTTAAGACCCTCTTCATGTCTAAGACTTTCCTATGGCCACTTTGACTAGTCTTATGTGTATATAAGACAAGTGCTAGATAAGATTACACACACTCTTCATTTGCTTAAGTGAAAAACTCTCTCATATCTCTCTTTTGCTCTCTCAAACCCACGACACACACCAAACAACATAAACAATCCATACCAAATTTATTTACCACATTTCCAAATGTTCTTACAACATATCTAAGATATCCTAAGGTGTTTAGAAAGTTTGATTTGGGGTTTACAAGTGTTAAAGCAAGAAGGTTCAAGATTATGGTTTACTTGGATTTAGGGTTTCTTTTGTATTGGAAGCTTAGGTTAAATAGCTAAACAAGGGTTTAGATCATATTGTTCATCACCATACATCATACCAAGGTTACCTAAAAACTTTAATCTCTTTACATTCATGATTTTATGTGTATATAATGGTTATGTAGTTAATCACCATCTAGAAAACTTATTTACATGTAAAATAGAATTTTTACTTATGATCATGGTATGAAATACTTTGTCATGTGCTATATTGTTGTTAAAAACATGTGAGAATGGAAGTATATACATTATATAAGTGTGGTTTATATATAAAAGCTTATATAAACTAGTTACCTAAAAAGAGTATTTATAAAAGTTCACGAACAAATAAGTATGTAAACTTATGGATCTTGTGATTCTTGGAAAATATTTGGGAAACATCATGGGACTAAAGGATTAAGTATGTTAGGGACCATGTGATATAAATGGTTGTAGAGGACTTGTAACAAAGTGACTAAACTAAAAAGTTATAAAAACAAGGTTTAAACACATATTAACAAAATGATCAAAACTTGTTGTTTTAATTCGAAATATAAATTGTTTGTTTTATATTTTTATAAAATACTACATGTCATGAGGATTCCAAAAAGGTAAGAAACTCGAAAAACCGAGTTATAACGAAGGAGATACGTAATTTGTAAGATTTAGTTATAAAAAGTGTTTTATAATTTTTTTTTATAAATACTTAATACAATTCACTTCTGATATATATAAATGGTTATTTGTCTAAGATAATAAATATTTTTAGGATTCCAAAACATTAAGAATCATAATTTTATGATCAATAACGAAAGAGTTATGAATTACGCAAGTTTACGATAATAAATATTTTTATAAAAATAATTTTAAAAAGTTACTATTCACATCAGATATATATATTTTAAAAACATCATTTATTTGATAGAACTTTTAATTACGAATACGTACACGAAAGAATCACTAAAAACGGAGTTAAAACGAATAAAATACGACATTTACGAGTTTACGACGACAAATTTTATAAAAGTATATGAACAGTAAAAACCACTGTTCACCAGAGGACTCAAATATTGAAAATGTAATATTTTGATACATCTTCTTAATACGAAAGCGTGGACATAAGAAACGTAAGAAACAGACTTAAAACGATAAAGTTACGTCATTTTCACTAAGAGATATTTATAAACGTTTTTACTTTATAAATATGTTTTCACTAAAATGATTAGATGGTGATGTAGCTATATAGAATTATATATGGTGTTAGTTAATCAAAGTGCTTAGTACTTATACGACCTATAATGAATTAGGTTGCATTCGGGCTTTTTAGTGGCGCATTTTCTATTCTGTGATATACTTTGTTATTCATTCACTCGAGGTGAGTTTATAGCCCCATGTTTTACTTGTTTTACATATACGTTATAACTTTTGGGGTGAGGACATGCTTGTTACTAAATTCATCTACGTGATTGATTGGAATTTATTACATGTGCATTTACAATTCATTTTACAAACCGGTCTGCATACTCAATTCCTTATTTTGGGACAAAATACATTGCTTGTTTCACTTATTTTTGAAAACAAAGACATTACTTTACTTTTACCCAAATGATTACGGATTAGCTTAAGCGGATTGAACTGTGAATTACCTGGAGTGTGAGCGCGAATGTTATGAAATAGATCTATTCGGGTGTGACAACCCCGTTCGGGTGATTAGCTATCACTGGAGACGAACGTTATAGCATGTCGGAGCACAACATTTACAGGAACACGAACAATTACGGTGCCTTGAATAAAGTGGCATATATATGAGTCTATGCAGTAGTTTCATGAACTTAGAGTAATCGTAATCATTGTTTTATAAACATAGGAATATTTACGTTGCCTTGAATAAAGTAGCGATACATACTTTGAATAATAGTGATCCAACTATACATAACATTTTGTGACTATTTGGGGATTGAAATGGTCATGCATACTTTACAACTCTTTGATTTACAACACTCATACATAACGTTTTTGTGACTATTTGGGGATTGAAATAGTTATGCATACTTTACAACTCTTTGATTTATAACATTCATACATATATTTTGGGGAACATACGAGGATTGAAACAGTCATACTTACTTTACGAAACTTTGGTTTAACATTTATACATAAACAAACCTATGAACTCACCAACTTTATGTTGACACTTTTAAGCATGTTTTTCTCAGGTGAATTAGATGCTTGGCTTATGTGATGTGCATTGGAGTCTAAATAATTCAAGATCTCCTTTCAAACGACACAGTTAGAGGTCGTTTTCTCATGACTTGTGCAATGGTATTATGAAGTAACGCTGCTGGAAACATATTCCGCTGCTACCCATTTTTTAGGGGTGTTGCAATCTCCCTAAAATACGATTCTTGATTTGACTTTGAAGATCTTTGAGGAAGTTTAGGATCAACACTCTTGATGCTAAATGATTGACTTTTAGAACTCGGGTAGAGTATGTGGTAATAAATCCAACTTTGCTGGTACATGGTTGCAACACTGGCGTTTAAATCTGCATTAAAAATGTTAATGATAAACAACAGATATAGACGAAAGTGTCGTTGTCACTTCGTCGAATACGGTTGCAATAACCACGGTTCCCCGTTAATCAGTATAAATACTGCCTGTGATCAGATAGAATTCATATGAATCTTCTTGATAGGGTTTCACAGCTGTACTAGCCGTTCTTGTTACCGGAGTGTCTCAAAGCAGATAACACGGTAAGAGTGAATCAGATAGTTACTATCTTTCTGATTAAGTCGTCAATTCATATACTAGACTAAATCAATATCCAGTTGTCACAAGTTCGATTCATATAAAATCTTTCAAGTCACCACCAATAGATTGTTTGATGTTCGCTCAAGCAGGATTTTCATCTTCATTGTGAATACTTAAGTATCACTCGGATGTTCTGGCAAGATCTCAAGGATAATGCGTAGGACTCTTTGTTACATTCAAAGTCACAAAGGAGTTGTCCAATTGACTCAATGTTTAAGAAAATTGAACTGTGTTCAGTATACGAACTTGCTTTGGGAAAAACCAAATCAAGTTTCCAACTTGACACTTCTTGGAAGTGCTCTAAACATGGGGGAAACTCCCATGTGTAGACTGTTGTCATGAATGTTGCCGTATGCAATGACTTGGGCAGCCTGAAAAAGAATATGACTGACAAGTACTACCTGAAGGGCGAGATTAAAAAACTGGAGGTTGAGTTGTAGAACTTGAAAGTAAAAGGTACTAACATGATATGGTACAACCAACATTTTTAGGAACTGGCATTGCTGTGCATTAGGATGTTTCCTGAGGAATCAGATAAGATTGAAAGATATGTCGTTGGTTTGCCCGACTGATTCACGAAGTATGTCAATCAAAGCCTAAGACAATGCAAGAGGCAATTGAAATGGAAACTGAACTGATGGACAAGAAAATCTGCACTTTTGCTGAACGTCAGACAGAGAACAAAAGGAAGCAAGATGATAACAACAATCAAGCTTAGAAACAACCTCCCAAGAAGCAAGGTGTGGCTATAGCTTATACCTCTGGGTCTGGTGAAAGGAAGGAGTATGCTGGAACTCTACTGTTATGCAACAAGTGCAAGTTTTATCACAATGGTCAGTGCACTGTAAAGTGCGTAAATTGTAAGAGAGTTAGTCATTTGACCCAAGACTGTAGGAGTCTTGCTACTACTAACAATCAGAGAAACACCACTTGCTATGAATGTGGGAATCAAGGGCATTACAAGAGTGATTGCCCGAAGTTAAAGAACCAAAACCATAAAAACCAAGCTGGAGGTACTGGAGCACGTGGAATGGTGCATGCCTTAGGAGGAAGATAAATCAATCAAGACCTTAACTACATGGAGGAAGATACCAATGCTTAGACCTCATTATCCTTTAAGAAATTCTCGTGTATTGTCTTTTTAAAGTCCCGTTGTGTTGTACGAATGATTTCAAATTATCTATCAAATCTATGTATTTTGAAAATTTTGCTAATCTACTCCAATTCTCTTATCATTTATGTAAGCCATTATGAAATCATAACGTTATTTTGACAATTAACATAGCATCGTTAGTCCTCAAATATACATAGCCTGATCACCAATGTATAATTCAGGAAGGACCATGCCCATGCTGAGAGTAGTCACCTTAAAATTTCTTGTCAATAAACAATTTTCTAATTATATCAAATTTTGTGTGCGTATTCACAAAAATATTTATCACAAGGAATCAAAATAATAATCATAATAACTGAGTAAAACTCTTACATCACCTTACTATATAAAGACAAAAAAAATTAACCGACGCGTTAAGCGGAAGGGAACGAATAAGCCCACTCGAAGTCGGGCCTTGATCGCAACAATAAATATTAAACCAACATCACAAATCTTGAAAACTCAAGTTAAAGCAATTTAGAAGGGAAACGCAAACGAGTTACCAAGCGTGGTAACGAAATTATCGAAAGACATAAATAAAAAAAACAAATAGATTTATTGCCACAACATCCATTTATTATCTTAGAAATAAGATTACATAACAACATAAAGGTAATACAAGTTTCATTATAACCCTTCCCTAACAATAATATCTATTCCTTCCAAAAGAGATCCACGCCAATAGCGAGGACGATGAGGGGCACGAGAATTGCTAGAATAAAGGCCAGATACTAAAATTCTTCTTCGTATGGGACGTAGGCAAGATAAATGCCGAGTGCTACCGCGCTTACCATCGCTTAGACTCTATTTCCTTTAAGGAATTCACGTTATACTTCCTTTTACATGTTCGTTGTACTATGTGGATGATTTTAAATTATCTATCAAACTCATGTGTCATGAAAACTTCGTCAATTTTACTTTAACTCTCTAATCATTTATGCAAGCCACTCCTTAAACTATTATATCCCTTCAAATATTTTTACAACGACTTTATGAGCTGTTTCACTATCATATGATAAGCTATTTTACAAATCATTGATAATTATCTTACTATCGCCAAACGAACTAACATTTCATAAACCATTCTACAATCGCTTTATAAACTACTTTTACCATCACCTTATGAATCATCTTGTTCTTACATTATGATACCATTTTTCATCACATAAATTATTTTACTATCACCCCATGAGCTATTTAGCTATTGCCTTGTAAACCATCTTACGATTTTCGCGCAAATCATTTTGTTGTCATCCTATAAACAACCTTACATCCATATTGTAAATCATTTTGCCATCTTATAAAACTTTTTGATACTTCCTTATACATAACACTATTTTGACAAAAATGAGCAATTCATCGTTAGTCCTTAAAAAACATGGCCTGATCACCTATGTATAATTCAGGAAGGACCATGCCATGCTGAGAGTAGTCACCTTGAAAGTTTTGTCAAAATTAATTTTCCACTTATATCCCAGAAATACAAAAATTTTGTGTGTGTATTCCTAAAACGTGTTGGTCATCCTAATAACTAAGTAGACCTTTACATCACCTTACTATATAAAGTCGACAAAATCTCATAGCAAATCTTAAGCCAAAAAGTCAAGACGCATCACTAGTCGGCCTAGGACAATCCACCAACGAGTTTAGCCGCCATTAAGGAATTCACAAAATCACTCATTCAACCTCGACGTGATACTATAGAACTTAGTAAATGCTACACCATCATAGGTATAAATTCGTTATCAATCTGGAAAGGAGAATGTTATAGATGACGCTTTAAGCCGAAAAAAACGGATAAGACCACTAGGATTCAAACTTTAGTCACAACAATAAGTTGAATCCACCGTCACAAATCTTGAAAGCTCAAGCTGAAACAATTAGAAAAGAGAACATTGAGAACAAAACCTTTCATAGCATAATCAAGGAGTTGAAACCCGTACCAATGAATCTCCCTATATTAAGAAAACGAAGTTGGTTACTACGTTTTGGAGGATTAACATAAGTATTTCGTAACAAGTACCCGCACCTCTTCACAAACACCGCTCTGGAAGGCAACACAAACTGAATTTCGGGACAAAATTCTTTTAACACGGGGAGACTGTAACAACCTACATTTTTGAATTATTTACGTCAATAAATATTCAACTATTTATTTTAAACATTTACGCGGTTACTTTTAATTTCAACCGTTTAGTTAAAAAATGTAAACTAAAAAATCAACAATCAACGTAAATCGACATCAAACAAACAAAAGTTTACGTCAAATAAGTGTTATAAAATTTTACGAAGATAATTTATAACTTTTCATATTTTTCTAGATATTTTCCTAGATATTTTCCTAGATATTTTTCTAGATATTTTCTTAGATATTTTCTTAAATGTCTTCTAGATATTTATCCTATATAAACTTATAATTTCACTAGCTTTTCATAACACTTATTTTATTTACCAAAAACACAAGTATCTCTCTCCCTCCCCCTCCAAACCCACGGATCAAAATACACACCTATATACATTCTTTGTTTTTTATTTTACAAGTATTCTAAGTGTTCAAGGTTAATCTATGGTATAATCTAAGGTGTTACAAGTGGTTTTTCAAGAAAGGGTTTCAATTATAAGCAAGGGTTTTCAAGATCAAAGTGAGGGTTTTCTAGTCTTAGAAGCTTGAGTTTTGATTCTAAACTAGGATTTAGATCTTGTTACTCTTCATCCTACTTCATATTAAGGTCATCTAAAACCTTAATCTCTTTACATTTGTGATTTTATGCATATATGAGGTTTATGTAGTTAATCACCATCTAAGGACTTATTTACTTGTAAAAATGGATTTTTACACTTGTTTATGATTTGGTACACTTTTACATATGACATATGAATGCTAATATCATGTTATAATGGATGTATAAGTATTGTACATGTATGGTTTATGTATAAAAAGCTCATATAAACTAGTTACCTAAAAAGTGTATATCTTAAAGTTCATGAACAAATGAGTATGTAAACTTATGGATCTTGTGATTCTTGGACAATCTTTAGACTAATCATGGACTAAGGACCCTAGGTGTGTAAGACATGTGATATTAAGGGTTGTAATGGACTTGTAACAAAGTGGTTAAACTAAAAAGTTATAAAAACAACTTTTAAACACATTTTGAGAAAATGATCAAAAGGGGCTGTTAGAATTCGAATTTTAACCTATTGATTTTATATTTTTATAAAATACTACATCTCATGAGGATTCCAAAAAGGTAAGAAACTTGAAAAACCAATTTATAACGAAGGAGATACGTAATTTACAAGTTATACGATAATAAACGCCTTTATAAAAGAAATTTTTTAAAAACTATTTGATTTTCAGATCTGAGATAAATGGTTGGTTATTTTTCATAAAAAGTACATATTTTTAGGATTCCAAAACATTTAGAATCATAATTTTTCGATCAATAACGAAGGAGTTATGAAATACGCAAGTTTACGATAATAAATACTTTTATAAAAATAATTTTATAAAAGTTACTGTTCACACAAGATCTATATATTTTGAAAACATCATTAATTTGATAGAACTTTTAATTACGAAGACGTGCTCGAAAGAATCACTAAAAACGGAGTTAAAACGAATAAAATACGACGTTTACGAGTTTACGACGACTAATTTTATAAAAGTCAATGAACAGTAAAAAGTACTGTTCACCGGTAGGTTGAAAATATGAAAATGTAATATTTTGATAACTCGTCTTAATACGAAAGCGTGGACGTAAGAAACGTAAAAAACGAACTTAAAACGGGAAATTTACGCCGTTTTTACTAAAGAGATATTTATAAGCGTTTTTACTTTATAAATATGATTTTACGAATGTAATTAGATGGTGATGTAGCTATATAGAATTATATATTGTATTAGTTAATCAAAGTGCTTAGTACTTATACGGCCTATATATTCATTAACACAAGGTGAGTTCATAGCCCCACGTTTTACATTTTTTATGATTTACAAGTTTTGGGGTGAGAAACATATGCATGTTTTACAATTGGACGCAAGTGGAAATTTCACATTACGATTACGTGTTTGCCTAAGTAGCGATAACCCTTTGAGCCCATTATCATGAACTGTCAATTACTATTGTGAACGCGAATGTTATAAATAGATCTATTTGGGATTGACATCCCCGTTTGGGTGTCATACTCACTGTGCCGGTTTGCCGGACAACGAACGTATACCATGTCAGACATAGGATGTTGCGGGTTAGAACATCATCACGGGCAATGTTGGCAATTTATATTGCATTTCATACATGTCGAGCTTTAGTGTCATGAGCTTAGGAAAACGTAATCACATTTTATGATGTTTGCATCTGTTGCATTATCATGGAGAAATCTTGCGGTCCTACATTATATATTTTATAAACCTATGATTTCACTCAACAATATGTTGATGTTTTAAGCAATGCTTTCTTAGGATATCTGTAAGGTACAAGACAAGGGATACATTGGTGGTCGTTATTTTGGAAGTCATGCATTAAAGATTTGGTTGCATTACATTTTGGAACATCAGCAAGGGCAATATAGGCAATTTTATATTGCAATTTATATTAATGGCGGCTTCGTATCATGAGGCTTGGGAAACGTAATGATTTGTTGTGATGTTGGCATTTGTTGTAATTTTCACGGGGGTAAATCTTGCGGTCCTTTACACTTTTTTCATTTTAACACCAAAAACCCTGAATTCACCAACATTATTGTTGACGTTTTAAAGCAATGTTTTTAAGGAGGTCAATAAGGCACGAGGTGCAAGGGGATACATTGGTGGTTATATTTGGATGTCACATGCTTAAAGATTTGGTTACATTATATTTTAGGGAAATCATTTGTTATGAACTGAAATCTTTGTATAATTAACAATGAACAAGTTAAGCTTCGGGCTTTTTGTAACTAAACTGTTGGCTAAATCAATGTTCTCAGTTTTTTTATAACGATTTTTATGGTCGTTCTGTATATCTTGAGCTATTGATCTGTGGAAGTACCTCACTCAAACCCTATATTCCGATGCGACCCCAATTTGGGGGTGGTACACTATCTATTCCACGTAAACTCTCATTGCGGGTTCCACTGCCCGTTTTGGTAAAGTGTTGTTTTTGGTAAAGTCGGTAAAATATAAATTTAAAACATGAAACATAAATTACAACCACATCAACGACACTTCAGGGATCTTCCCAGGAAGAATGGTATTTGGTTAGGTAGGAAAGCAAAATCTTCTTTGAAATCAGGTTTCACATCTCTTAACCCATTTGATATCCTCACCAAGGAAGATAGGAAGTGTATTTTGCGTGATCTACATGAGAGTGATAAGGATGCTGATGTGGAGAATGGTTCAGATTTAATAGATAATTTTGTTGCTTCTAAGTCGTTGGGCAACTCTACGGGTGGAAACACGTAATGTGTAGGTTTCCTCTAGTTATACATGTTTCTTTATGGTTCTATTTGTTTGTATAGCTAGAGTTTCCTTGTATTTGGCTTGTCGAAGACTTAATTTGGTGAGTTGTTTATCAAGCGTTGCTTGAGGTTAATGTGGTATTTCAATCACATTCCATTGTACTTAACTTTTTGGTTTTAATATATTTTATCGAGGTGACCCTTTACAATTTTTTTTAAACAAACTTGTTAGCTCAAGGCTGACCAAAAAGTTGTTACAATTTTGATAACCTTATTTTGATGGAGGTTATTTATTAACTAATGAATAGTTCATACAACATCAAGTGCATCTTTAGAAGGAAATTTTTGAAGCAACTATTTATATTAAATTTCAAATAATGCTACTTTCTAGCAAGGAGCTGGAAGGCAGGCATATTATAAAATATATAGTTCATGTACTAAGAACATAAAATGCGTACATAGGACAAAAAATCTATAAATCCCGATAAAGAGAACTTTTTTTACATCTATTATTCAACCAATAAAAAACAAAGATGTTGTAGTTTGATGAAAAAAAAATCCTTTTCTAAGCACCTTTTAGCTTTAAAAATCTTCTCTTTTCTTTCATTCCAATTCAACTAATATGATGATAATATAACGGAACAAAAACTTGAGAGTTGATAATGCACTAAACATCTCTCCTCCCTTGGGTGACAAAAGGGAATTTTTAAACCCTAAACTAAAAACAATCTATCCTGCAATTCCTATCAATTCTTAAACATTAATTTTTTGTTGTTTAACGTTACTTGTTTATGATCAAGTCTTCTTGATTCATAGACACGTTCGTTTATACATTATGATTAGGGTTTGTTGAGTTTTTAAGGATTTATTTTCGAATTGGTTTTAGGTTTGTGCGTTTTACTGATTCGTTTATTATATTCTTTATCGTTGTTACTGCTTGTTTGTTTATCTTGGGTTGATTTGGTTGGTGCTCTATTGTACTATATTATGGTGGTTAGGGTTCTTTTATGCTTATTGTGGTCTAATCCTTTTTTAGGGTTTTGATTTATTTGTGTCAAAGTAAGAGACTGCTGGTGCTTTGTGGTTACTATAGGTGTTGGTGCTTTGTGGTTACTGCTGGTGCTTTGTAGTGAAAGTATGTGCATGGTTTAAGAATATAAAGTTTGTTTTGGATTCAGGAGGGAGAGGGGATAAGACAAAGAAAAAACATTCTTGTGTGGTTGATCATCAGGTTGGTGTTCAAGTTAACCATGATGTTTCTATTGAGGATATCATGTGTGCTAAGGTTAGTAATGATGATCATGTTAGTGTTAATAAGGAGGACATATGTTCATTTGCTGCTAAGGTTGGTACTGATGCAAGTGTTGGCTTGGCTAACGAGGGGAGTGGCACTTCGGCTACTGTTCACGAGTCGTATACTACTAATAATTACGCTCTGATTCATTCGAGGCCTATATCGTATGCTAAATTAGTTACTGGTGAACCAAGTAGGAAAAATGTAAATTTTTGCACTTTAATTACACCGGTTGGAAACCGGCCTGATGTGGTTATACCATTAGAGTCTTTTCGAGCTATTAGTGAGCGGTTTGCTAATAAAGCATATGGTTTCTTTTTGGGAAAATGGATGGCTTACCCCGTTGTTAATAACTATGTCAGAAACACTTAGAGTAAATATAGACTGGTTAAATCAATACTGAACTCGTCTAACGGGTTATTTTCTTCTAGTTTAGCTCTAAGGATGGATTGGATGCAATAATGGAGAATGGTCCTTGGTTTATTCATAATAATCCATTTATTCTACAGAATTGGAATCTGAATGTGACCTTACAAAAAAAAGATGTTGGTAATGTTCCTGTTTGGGTTAAATTACATGGTGTCCTTATGATGACGTTTAGTGATGATGGTTTGAGTATCATTGCTACTAAACTAGGTACTCCATTGATGCGTGATTCTTATACATCTGACATATGCATGCAATCATGGGGTAAGAAAAGCTATGCTAGAGCAATGATTGAACCGCAAGCTGATGAGGAGTTAGAAGATACTATCGTGGTGGCTATGCTAAACTTTTTGGTGAAGGGTTCAATGATGAACTCGTCTAACAAGTTATTTTTCTTCTAATTTAGCTCTAAGGATGGATTGGATGCAATGATGGAGAATGGTCCTTGGTTTATTCGTAATAATCCATTTATTCTGAAAAAGTAGAATCCATATGTATACTTACAAAAAGAAGATGTTGGTAATGTTGTTGTTTAGGTTAAATTTCATGGTGTCCCTATGATGGCGTTTAGTGAGAATAGTTTAAGTATCATTGCTACTAAACTAGGTTGTCCATTGATACTTGATTTATATACATCTAACATGTGTATGCAATCATGGGGTAGGTCCAAGATATGCTAGAGCAATGATTGAACCGCGAGCTGATGAGGCTTTGAAAGATACTATCGTGGTGGCTATACCAATACTTATTGGTGAGGGGTTCAATATGTGCACTATACATGTTGAGTATGAGTGGAAACCTCCCTAGTGTTCAAGTTGAAATGTTTTTGGACACATTTTGAATGAGTGTCCTACGAAAATCATCTCGAATGTGGTGAAGAACTTGAATAATCTTAGACAAGCTACTAGAGGTGTTCCGGTTGGTCCAAAGGTTAGTTTTAAATCAACTAAACTAATTTACAAACTTGTTTGTAATAAGAATGATGCTAGCACTAGTGGTAAAAAGAAGCAAGCTGGAGTGTCTAGATAAAAGGTTAGTAACTCAAATGCATTTGACGCGCTTAATTCGATTGAAAATGATGATGGCTTGGGTACGAATGGGCGGATTCAAGTTCGGCTGGGAAGAGGTCGCATCTAGGAGTATTAGTACTACTCCTATATCATAAAGGATTGATAAATTTGAAAGACAAATGATCGAAGGGAAATTTCTTCTTGTGGATGATGACGGGAAGCCGTTACCTAATGTTGTTTCTACGGTAAACGCGAATAGTGATAGTGAAGTGGAAGAGGTGTTCGATGAACACGCAACTTTTATGGCATCAACAGGTTTAAAACGTAGTAGTGACAGCAGTTATGGTACCAATAGCTTATGGGAACAATGGAGGGAAACAAAACAGGATGATAACTACGACCCTTATGTGTATGTCTGTACGATGAGTCATGATAATGCCCAAACCACAATTTACATGATTTCGGTGTGGCTTTTATTTGCATATACTTAATCATTTCTCATGAACTTTCGATACTTAATTGCATGAATTGCTTGCAGGTTCACTTGAAGACATCCCGAAGATAAACACAACAAAGATCGAGTATTTATATGCAAAAGAACACAACATACAAGAAAAGATAAAGTTCAAGATCTAAAAGTGCAAATGTGCGCCGCACTTACCAATTGTGCGCCGCACTTCTCCTAAAGTCAGAAGTAATTAAAGCTTAGTCAAATTTAGCATTAACTCTACAAGTACGCCACACTTACTACTTCGTGCGCCGCACTTCCCACCTGATTATGAAGAATTAATGAAGACTTAAATTCTATTGCATTAACACCCTAAGTACGCCGCACTTACAACCTTGTGCGCCGCACTTTCTCAATAAACATCTATTACCCTTACATTTAATCACCAAGTACGCCGCAATTACAACTTTGTGCGCCATACTTTTACCCCTGACTTAGCCTATAAATAGGGGACGGATTTCACACATTTAATCATCCCTCATCCCACAAATCTTTCCTCTCTTCATTACTCAATCATCTCTTTAGAAATTCTTCATTCATTCCACCCATATAACCAAGACACCATAAACACCACACCCTTTTGAAGATTCAGGATCAAACGATCAAGAATGAAGTAGAATATCATATTAATATATTGGAATAATGTGTTGATCCCAAACCTAGATCGATTCCTTACCTTGTAAAGAATATGTTACCTTGGATAAATCCAAAATAACAATAGTAGAAACTTTGTGTGTATATCAAAGAGTATGCGGAATCTACTCTTTAATATCTATAAGATATATCAATGGAACAGTGAATATGAATGAACACACGATGTAACAAAAACACTTCAATATTATTAATGATAATAATACGATACTCTATCTTAGTACTAGGGTTACAACCTTGAAGCTTAGGGTTTACAACCTTGAAGCTTTTCTTAATCGACTTTGACAACTATGAAAACTGATAATGATACGTCTGCGTGTTTTGTGATATCTCAACTAATGCCCTAGAGCCTCCTTTTATAGACTAAGGAGTCCTAGTCGGCTTACAATATATTCCTAAGATATCTCAATCTTTTCTAAACATAAACGTAATCTTCTAAATAAATACATTATGTATATCTTGTACATAAATATCTCAATACTTATCTTCACACGTATTCTTGTTCTCCAAACAATCTTTATCTCTTTAATTCGTCTTTATCCTCTTGACAGTAGAAAGTCTTCAAACAGTTGTAATCTTTCCACCAGCAGCACTAATAAACATAAGCAGTAGTAACATTAGTACTAGCAGTACTAATATACACTAACAGTAGTAACTTGTACTAGCAGTCTTAACTTTTACTACTAGCAGCACTAACTACTTAGCTTATATTTTAGTCTTCAACACTGAGCAGTCTTAACTTCAACTAACAGCAGTAACTTTATGCTATCAGTACTAAATTATACTAACAGTAGTAACTAGCAGTGGTAACATTATACTACCAGTACTAACCACTTAGCATAATTTCCATTATGTACCTGAGCAGCAGTAACTTCTAAGAATCCATGAAGTCTTTTAAGACCCAACAATATTGTGGAAACCAATAAGATCATTAGATCGTTTAAGCTCAGGTTGTTTAGACCTTTATCTAGGATAATATCAATGTTTATAAGTTATAAAAACAAAGCGGAATAAGAACAAAGATATTCAACAAGGTTTTACCAAACATTCACCACAGTCCCAATATTATTTGATCAGAATAATATGGTTACATCAATGAACTGTAACAGGGATCAAGAAAAACCTTGATTACTTTGAGGCTACACCAACTCTATAGACGTCTACATCTCTAACACTTTGTGTACACACACTTTTCTGGATGTCTAAAACCTATAACCTGTATCTCTTTATATACTAGAGATATCTAGGTTTACAAGGAAACATAATAAATACAATAAGGAAACTAAATCTTTTAATCTTTATCTTTATTCTTCTTGAGCATATCTTTTAGTATCTTCTGATATCTTCCATCTTTTGTAGAATATACTCCACCAGCTTGAAGAATCTCTTATTGTCGATTTAGGTCCTTTTCCTTTAAGTCCTTCTTGTTTCATTCTTGTTTTGTCTTATCAACTCAAATATAATTCCCAACAATCTTCCCCTAGTTGATAATGACAAAACCAAATAAGCACGAACTTCCCCTGAAGTTAATATACGAATGAAACTTCCCCTTAAACTACCAAGGATCTACAAGTTGCAAATCATCAAATCTTCTTCCCCTTTTTGTCAATATCAAATAGGAGACTAAAGTATGCAACTTTGATCTTCACAACTACGAACCACTATCACACTTCTAATTCAGCCTTCCAACAACTCAAATTGCCCACCATTACGCACCATAAGAAAAATGAACTTGAGCAGTAGAAACTTACACTAGCAGTAGTAACAAAGGCTAGCAGTAGTAAAAACCTTCACCTCAATGTAGCATATAAATGGTTAAACATTTTAACATTAAGCTTCCCCTGAAACCCATATGTTAACCATTTCTTGAATCTTCAATTCTGTAGGCTCTTTGTAATGATTACTGATGAAGAAAACTAAGTATTACCAATTTGATGCTGAAGTAGAATAACCCAAACTTGTATCTTATGTCTTGCACTATAATATGATAAGAACTCATAATCTTCTTCTTCGTTTTATGAGTAGACCTCGATCTCTTGATAAATCCGCATGCCTTACATGAGTCACTGACCACGTGATAGTAAATACCTGTGAGTACTACAATGTATCTCCTTACATCAGGTAAAAACTAGTTTTATCAAGTCTTCATCATAAACCGTATATAACCAAACAAGTTATCTCCAAGACCAAAAGATATAATAAGAACACATCTTGAGAACTTGAAAGTTGTGTCTCTTATGGAAACTCTGATACTCATTGGCTTCCGTCAAACACCCCTTTATACTTGGGTCTTGAAGTTGTTATTGTTGTATCAAATAAAAAAATAAAAAATAATAAAAAAAAAAAAAAAAAAAAACAGCAGTAGTAACAACCTTAGGCTTAGCTGCTTTAATCTGTATAAGTGTCTGAGTCAAAGTGATTTCCTCAATAGTTGTAGGAACAACACTATCATCAACACTAGCAATAGTAACTGCTTCACCACTAGTACTATCATCAGGCTTAGTACTCTGTTCATCTTTCCATCACTTTTGCTTCCAATGCATCTCAATCATCCTCCAAAACTCCATATCAAAATTAAGTCATCATACTATTTCCTCTTGAGTTTCTAAACTAAGAAACATCAACATCAGCATCTTATTTCATACTCCTCCCCTGTTTGGATGCATCTTCAGGAGCACCTAAACTCTCCTGATCTTCAGAAGACTCAACTCTCCTAGACATACCAACTTTCTTGAGTCTTTTCAAACTTGTAGGTCTTGACATTTTCTTCCTTTCTAACCTTTGGATCCTCTTCTTTAAAGCAACAATCTCCTTAGCTTGAGCATCCTTTGCTTTTTGGTACGTCATGAACCTGTGTTTGCACTTTGGTACATTAAACTCTTATATCAGTTAGTTTGCAAGTATCCCTCACCACTAGGTTGTGGCTCATTGGAGGTTGTGGTACACTTTCCTCATGCTCTGCCTCATCTTGAGGAACCTCTGCCTCCTGTCTCTAAGCCTTCTTAGATGGTTGTTTCTTCTTGGGTTGGGAAGATGAAGATGGTTGATCAATAATATGTATTGGAGTGGAATTAGTTGGATGATCTGAATCCTCACCCATTTCTTCAACAGGTTAAACCATCATGGTATCAAATAAAGGTGTTATTCTCATAAAGAAATCCTTTCCAGCTCTCTTCATATTGGCAAAAACTTTCTTTGTGTGAAAGGGATTTAACAAAATATATTCTTGTGATTGTTAAACATATTACCAGTCTGTTGATTATGAAAACCTTGTGAGAAAAAATGTGGATACAGAGAATTTGACTCCTCCCTTCTCAAGTGTTTTACATTGCATCAAAGTATACTTAGATAGATTAAATCTTCTGATTAGTTTCCATGCATATGATCAAGAAGCCATAGAAACTTACTTGAATGTATTACCATGCAGTGGATTTAGCACTTAAGTATTGAGTAATAGTATGAATGAAATACTTCCACTGTTGAGAGAAAAAGGCTTTATAAAAAGTAAGCTTTTAAGAAGGCTTTTCATATCCCATACGTGCCAATTCTTCAAAGATAGTAACAGTTGGAAGACAATCAGTACCTTCTACATAATCCAAGTGAAGATCTCTCCTAATGCTTGACTCCGTAACAATAACCCTCTTCTTATCAACTAGGGCTTGTAACTGTTGAACTTCATTAACTGTCTGTACCTTGGCAGTTGCCCAAAATTGTTCAATACAAGATGTGTAGATGACTGGATTGACTGTTAAAGCATTGAACGTACTTGCTTTCCGGAAATTCATTTTCTCTGCATACCATCACTTTCTTTGGATTTTTCCAAGAACGCGACCACATTGTGCATTTCAGCAAACTTAGGGCTTGACATATTGATGAATTTGATGATCAAAGATGAAAATTGAATTAGGGTTTATGATTAGAGATCTTTTGAATAAGTGAAATTGAATAAAGAAGTAAATGAAACCCTTAATCAAAGTATTTATAGAATCACCCTCAACAGCAGAAACTTAAACTGGCAGCATTAACATACGCTTAACAACATAAACCAATATGGGCAATAGTAGCAGCCCTTTCCATTCTGTCACCTAACTCCTTATGGACAGCCTCATCACCAACCTTTGTCAAGGAGACCACTAGACTGAGGTATCTTGGTGTCCCGACCTCTTTTGATATGCCTAGACATGTTTTGATTACTTTTGAACATACTTATGATATAACATATCCTTTCATCCATGCTTTTTGATTGTATGAATAAGGAACCTCCCCTCAAACAATGCTTTAAGAGATAAGAATTTAAAACAGTTGCAACTTTTGTGCCCATGTCATCTTAACAGCATTAACATTTGCCTGGCAGTAGTAATTTTCTGCCTAGCAGTATTAACTGAAGTCGAACAGCATTAACTCTGTCTTCAATAATTATGCAACAACATGCCTCTATTCATCAGAAGCACATAGGAAACGACTAGATATACATGTGGGAACTTCATGAGGATCATATTTATGATAAAACCCATGAAAATAAGTTAAAAAACTGAGATCCTAAGGATCCATTATCTTCTTTCTCAAACATTACTTCATAAGGTGAAGCATTCAACATCAGGTATTCAACATGCTTTACCTGCAGATGTTAGTTCATAGCCAAATATACAAAATTCAAAACATTTTCTTCTTGACAGCATTAACTATGACTAACAGTTTTAACAAACAGTCTTATGTATAACTAACAGTGTTAATTATACTTAGCAGCATTAATTGAGAAAACAAACAGTATTAATACTTTACAAAACTTTTACAAAAACATAAAGAGATATAAACAGTTAAGGATTCAGCATTCTAATACTTGAGACCATGTATTGAAATCTGCCTGCATCAAAACCTTTTGTAAGAAGATCTGCAACATTTAAATCAGTATGAATTTTAACCATTTTTATTAACTTTTTAGTGTTGCAATCTCTTATAAAATGATGCCTAGTCTCTATATGTTTTGTTTTAGAATGTTGAACAGGATTTTTAATAATGTAGATAGTACTGTTATTGTCAATAATCCAGGATTTTCAATAAGTGGTATCAGAGCTTTGCTTTGAGAAACTTTGATCTAGAAGACATGGAGCTTGAATCTACAAATAGTGGTCCTACTGCAAAGCTTCCCATACTCAAATTGGGGGAGTATGAGATGTGGGCTATTAGGATTAAGCAGTACTTCCAGATCCAAGACTATGCACTCTGGGAAGTGATAGAAAATGGTGATTCATGGGTCTTAGTATCTCAAACATCTCAGGAAAATGGCATTACAGTTACAAAGATGTCTACACCTGCATTTGCAAAAGAAAAGACAAATAAAAAGAATGATGTCAAAGCTAGGGGTTTGTTACTCATGGCACTTTCAAATAAACATCAGCTAACATTCAGTCAGTATCCAAATGCTAAATCTATGTTTGCTGCTATTGAAACAAGATTTAGAGGTAATGCAGCTACTAAGAAAACTCAAAAAACTCTCTTGAAGCAACAGTATGAGAATTTCAGTACAACAAATGCAGAGTCTCTTGACTCTATTTTCAATAGGCTTTAGAAAATAGTCAGTAGGCTTGCTATCTTGGGTGTGATCATAGCCCAATAAGACTTAAACCTAAAAATTTTGAGCAACTTACCACCTGAGTGGAACACTCATGTAGTTGTTTGGATGAATAAGCTTGAGGTTGAGACTATGAGCATTGATGATTTGTATAACAACTTCAAAATTGTTGAACAAAAGGTAAAGAAAACTATTGGTACATCTAGTGGTGGTCAAAACTTGGCCTTCATGACAGCACCAAGCACTAGCAGTACCAATAATGCTAACACTACTTGTCCACAAGTTAGTGCTGCTAGCCCTAGTGTTAATATTTGTGGTGGGTTTTGGTTGGGGGGTGGGGTGGTGTGTTATTGTTAAAAAAACTACCAGTCCATAAGTTTGCACTGCAAGTGTCCAGTAGATAATACTGGTGTATGCTTTCATGGTTGAAAATCCGAATGGTTCTAATGTCCTACATCAGGACTTAGAGCAAATTCATGAAGATGATTTGGAAGCAATAATCTGAAGTGCAGCTCTTCTTTGCTAAGTGTGAAGAGCAAAAAATAAACATCAGAGGACGGGCAAGAAGATTTTTATTAATGGTAATGATATTGCTGGATATGATAAATCTAAGGTGGAGTGTTACAACTGTCATAAGTTAGGACATTTTGCCAAGGAATGCAGAGCACCAAGAAGTAAGGAAGGTCAGTTCAGAAATTAAGACAACACAGAAGCAAGGAAACAATGCAGATACTTCACAAGCAATGTGGCTATTGATGGTGTAGGTTTTGATTGGCGCGACATGGCAGAAGGAACTAAGTTCAGAAAATGTGGCTTCTAATGCATTTATAGACTCAGAGTATAACACTGATAAACTTGCTCCTAAAACTTGTCTAAAAACCTATGAAACTTCTTAGAAACATATGATAGACTTGCTTGCTAAACTACATCAAACTGAATTTAAGGCATCTACTTATAAAAGAGGACTAGATACTGTTGAGGCACAACTTGTCACATATAGGAAGAATGAGGTTCTTTTTAGTGAAGAAGTTGCTGTCCTTAAAAGAGAAGTAGGATGCAAACAATATGAAATTAATATGCTTAAAACAGAGTTTGAAAAAGTTAAGCAAGAAAAAGATGGCATTGATTTTAAAATTGAGAAATTTGAAAAGGCCTCAAAAGACTTAGATCAGTTGTTAGGAAGTCAGATAACTGACAAAAGTAAAAAGGGTTTGGGATATAGTGCAGTTCCTCCACCTCATCCTTTAATTTATAATAGACCTAACAAGCTAGATCTGTCTTATTCTGGTCTTGATGAATTCAAAGAGCCTGAATTCAAAGGTTATGGTCCTGAGAATAGTAAGCAAGAGTCTAATGTTGTTTGTGAAAATGAATCAGATAATTCTAAGGAAAATTCTGATAAGTCTTTGGTAAAAGAACAAGTATCACAGGACAAAAGTAGCTTTGTTGAAGGCTATGGGCCTAACACTAGTAAGAGTGTTAGTGAAGTAGAACCTAAGAAAGTTAGGAAGAATGATGGTGCCCCAATTATTGAGGATTAGGTGTCAGATGATGAGGAACAAGATGAGTCTAAGCCTAAGTCTGAAAAGAAAACTGTTATTCCTACTGCTGCTAAGAAAGAGTTTGCAAAACCTGAAAATCATGAAAAACCATTTAAAAAGTCAGTTAGGTATGCAGAAATGTATAGATCACAATCTCCTAGGGGGAATCAATAGGAAATGGAATGGACAAAGTCAATCAACTTGAAAAAGATTTTGTGATGTATAACAAGGCTTGCTATATATGTGGAAGTTTTAATCATTTGCAGATTAATTATCATAATCATCAAAGAAGAGGTATAGTATATAGAAATAACTACAATAGGGTGGATGCCAAAAACACACACCCTAATGTACTCAGGAATAAGTCTCCCAAAGCAGTTTTGTTGAAAACTGGCCTCACCCTAGTTAATATTGTTAGGTAAGTTAATACTGCCCACCCTAAAACAGCAGTTCATAGTGCTAAATCAAAGACACAATTTTCAAAACAAGCACAGTCAACTGCTAAGAGGCCTTTTTATAAGCAAACAGCATTAACTAGAAGATCTCTGCATGAAGCAAAGAGACACTATTATACTGGAAAGTCATAATGTATTTATACTGCTAGGCTTATACAAGACAAGGTTAATGTTGTTAAGGTAAAAAGGGTTAATGTTTGTAAAGTCCTCAGCATATTGGGTTTGGAGACCTACATATCTAATGTGCAACATCTTGCTTTTAAAAGACACAGATACATTGATGCACGAGGCAGATCCAAGTCAGTAATGGCTTGGGTCCCCAAAGGAATCTAATTTCCTTATTCTTTTGTGTAGGGCAAGCCACAACATGATGATAAAGGATTTGTTGACAGTGGATGCTCAAGGCACATGACTGGTAACATAGCTTATCTCTCTGATTTCAAGCAGTTTGATGGAGGTTATGTTTCATAGATGAGTTGCATATTGTGGTAAAATACTGGTATAGGACTCTTAGACTGATAAAACATGGATTTTAAGATGTATACTTTGTCAATGAGTTAAAATTCAATCTTTTTAGTGTCTCACAGATGTGTGACAAAAAGAACTATGTCCTTTTTACAGACACTGAATGTCTTGTCTTATCTCTAAAGTTTAAGTTGCTTGATGAAAATCAGATACTTCTTAAAATTCCTATAAAGGACAATATGTACAGTTTTGATATGAAGAACATTGTTCCAAAAGAAAGTTTGACTTGTCTTGTTGCAAAGGCTACATTAAGATGAATCAATGCTTCTGGCACAAAAGACTTGGTCATATTAATTTTAAAAACATAAAAAAGCTATCAATGAAAAAAATAAACTAGTAAGAGGATGCCAACAAAATGTTTGAAAATGACCAAACATGTGTTGCTTGTCTTAAAGGGAAGCAACACAGAGCTTCTTGTAAGTCCAAAGTTTTGAATCCCATTACTAAGCCTTTGTTTATGCTACATATGGATTTGTTTGGTCCAACCTTTGTGAGTAGCTTAATGCATAAGAAGTATTGCTTAGTAGTCACTGATGATTATAGTAGATTTACATGGGTTTTCTTTTTAACAACTAAGGATGAAACTAGTGAGATCCTTAAGAGCTTTATCAAAGAAATAGAAAACCTAGTGGATAAGAAAGTGAAAATAATCAGAAGTGATAATAGGACAGAGTTTAAGAACAAAGTTCTGGATGATTTTTGCAGAGAAAAAGGTATTAAGAGAGAATATAGTGTAACTAGAACTCCTCAGCAAAATGGTGTTGCTGAGAGGAGGAATAAGACACTAATTGAGGCTGCTAGAACAATGTTAGCTGACTCTAAGTTACCTATCACATTTTGGGCTGAAGCAGTTTCCACTACTTGCTGTGTACATAATAGGGTTTTAGAAGTCAAGCCTCATAACAAGACACCTTATGAACTTTTTAGAGGTTTTAAACCAGCTCTAAGTTTTATAAGACCATTTGGTTGTCATGTTATTATTCTTAATACTTTGGACAATTTAGGCAAGTTTGATGGCAAAAGTGACGAAGGTTTCTTTGTTGGATATTCTTTGAGTAGTAAAGCTTTTAGGGTATATAACACTAGAACCAGGAGGGTAGAAGAAAACTTGCATATTGGGTTTTTAGAGAATAAGCCTATGATAGAAGGGAATGGTCCAAAATGGCTGTTTGATATTGATTCTTTAACCCGATCTATGAACTATGTACCGGTTACTGCAGGTACAGTTTCTTATGACTCTACACGTACATCAGAAGAAAACAGTCAAGATTGTATTATGATGCCAATTTGGAAAGATACTTCATACTTTGATTCACCTACCAAGGATGTTGATAATGCTGAACAAGAAAGGTTTGCAGATGATAGCAGTACTAAAGATGTTAATGCTGCTGGGCAACATATTAATACTGTCAGTCCTAATGTTAATACTGGTAGTCTTAAACTTAATGCTGTTGGCCCATCAGTTAATACTGCTCGTCCAAATGAAGATAATACTGAAGAAGAACCAAAAGTTGATTTGGGGAACATCACAAATTCCTATATAGTTCCAACCACTCCCAATACAAGAATTCATAAAGATCACCTAATTGACAATGGTGAAGTGAAGTCAACTATTTAGGCAAGAAGAATGTCAAACCCTACTTCTGAACAAGGGTTTCTCAGTGATGTTTATGAACAGAAAACACATGATATCCTGAATACTTATTTATATGCTTGTTTCCTATCACAGATTAAACCAACAAGCATTGCTAAAGCTCTATATGATTCATCCTAGGTGGAAGCAATGCAGGAAGAACTTCTACAATTCAAACTTCAACAATTTTAGATATTGGTGGATCTTCCTAATGGAAAGAAGGCCATTGGAACAAAATGGGTCTTCAAGAAAGATGAAAGGGGAATTGTGATTAGGAACAAAGCAAGGTTAGTTGCACAGGGTCATAGATAAGAAGAAGGTATTGATTATGAAGAAGTGTTTGCTCCTGTGGCAAGAATTGAGGCAATAAGATTGTTTTTGGCCTATGCTTCTTTTATGGGTTTTATGGTATATCACATGGATGTAAAAAGTGCTTTCTTATATGGAACCATTGAGGAAGAAGTCTATGTTACTCAACCACCAGGATTTAAAGATCCTGACCATCCATACAAAGTTTATAAGGTGGTCAAGGCACTTTATGGTTTGCATCAAGCACCAAGAGCATGGTATGAAACTTTGGCTAACTATCTGTTGAGTAATAGGTTTAAAAGGGGCAAGATAGATCAGACATTATTTATCAAAAAGCAAAAAGGAGATATTTTGCTTGTACAGGTCTATGTAGATGACATTATCTTTGGCTCAACAAACAAGGAGTTATGTACTGGTTTTTGTTAGGATCATGAAAAAGACTCGGTTACCCCGTGTTATGTCTAGCATAGGTTAGCTCGTAATCTTAATATTAATCGTTTAGTTACCGTATGACTAATGGCGTTGGGCCGGGTCTTTACCCACATGTTAGCCCACTCCATAGCCCACTTAGGGCACATAAACTCTTGTATTTAAACCCCCTCTCAGCCATTGAGAGTGGTTGGTTGTTCATTGTATTACAAACACACACTAAGTAATTTTCTCTCACTAGAACTTCTCATTTTCTCTCTCTAGAATTGGCCAACCATCATTCCTAGGCTTGTGTTGTGATATCCAATATACTACAATTGGTGTCAGAGCACATGGGATGATTACTTAGATTGTATGTGGGTTTCTCTTGGAAGAGTTAATCAAAAATTTAGTTTTTGAAGGTTTATGGTTTTCACATTGGCTTTCTTTGATTCTCACGTTTGTG
>BQNB010048571.1:0-42495 GCA_026074375.1 Tanacetum coccineum
GCAGCGGCGCCAAAAACTTGATGCGGATTTTTGCAAAACCACAAAAGTTTTACAATCCTCCTAGGCAGTGAACCTAACCGTTGTAGTGTAGTATAGGTAAGTCCGGGGGATTGATCGTTCTTTAGGGGAATAGTGAGGTAGGCTCGAAGTGTATGTCGCCTAAATTTAAAGGTTTAAGGGAAGATTCTTTTTGGTATTTTATATTTTTTGAGAAAGCAAGTAAATATTGAGTTTTAAAGGGGGTTTTTGATTAAGCTAATAACTAATCCTAATTATAAATAAAATAAGCTATAAAACAATGATACAAAGAAGCGCATTTACTTAGATGAAATTCTCCCTAATCTTGAATATGTATTGTGCTTAACTAGTTAGATGAATTATTGATGGGGGTTTATGATTAATATGGCTCGGTAAAGCGTTCGCATCCCCTCGCCCTTCTACACCTATGGCCAATGTCTATGAGGTTGCTCAATCGGACACAAACACACGCATGGAGCATTAACATTTCCACTACCATACATAATTCGACCTAATGTGACCTTATGTTGCCAAGAATCACTAATTAGCCTAGAGGCTGCTCTTTTGACAAACTAACACACACTCACATATAAATCACCAATTAACTTGTCCACGCTTAGGTTGCTAAGTCATGTCTCTTAAAGGCCTTTAGGTTGCTAAATGACCAAGAATAAACCGATTACACGTTAAGGTTGCCTAATCATGCAAACTAGTTTATTACAAATCAATCAATCAACTATAGTATGTAAATGTATGGATCTTCGATTAGACATGCATAATAAATATCAATAATCATCAACTAACACAAATACACAATCAATCTTAAGGATTATAACATCTAAGCAAACACTAAATTAATTAACCAATCATACTTAATAAAGAATAGAAATCATACTCAACAAAAGGAATTAAAAACATGAATTAAGATATAAACGATAATCAAACAATTACAAGATGTTTATGGATTGAACTAGACCTTTTAAGTTTCTGGAAAAACACCTACCCAAACCCTAGAATCGGACTTAGGGTTGGGGGCTTGATAAAAACAAATTTACGAGGCTATATTTATAGAAAAACCCTAGGTCGGCAATTCTGACGTCGTCGCCAAAAATCCCAACGCCGTCGCCGTCGCGTGTGTTGTTGAATCGTCAGAATCCGAGTTTGTATGAAGGAGTTATTGGTATTTGATATTTTATACATATCTTTTGCCTTGTAAAACGAACCCAAAAGACCAAAAACATAATAAAAATGGAAAATATATGTTTGTTTTTGTGTTTGTGTATGTGCAGGTACGGATATTAAAGAAATAGATAAAAGAAAAGACAAAACCGGACAAAACCGAGCACATGATCGAAAAGAGCGCGAGAAAACGAGTCTAACGGTGCCCTCGGGTATTATATGGGATGGGCCAGCCCTTAGTTATGCTAGCCTATGAATGAAAGATCCAAGCCCAATCAAAATTTGCTAGCCCATTTGATGAGACTCGGCCCACCTTCATTTCATAAACTGGAAATTTTGTAATGCCATTTGATTATTACTACTAGATCATGTGCCATTTAATTAAATGGAGGACCATCACGTGAGCACCCACTATGAAGAAATGAGCCAATTGAATAGGGACGTGTGGCATGGCAATGTGCATCTATATCTTTTATATTTGTGAAAGTGATCAAAGGGTGAGTATACATGCGTATGATTGAAGCTAAAATTAGAGACACGTGGCCTCCATCCGCTGGCATTTCAGGCTCTCGATCCGTTGTCACGCACACCGACGCCAATGATTGGCCAATTAAGTATCCAATGATTAGGGCAATTTACAACATTACCCCCTCACTTGGCTATATATACTACGGGCTTCCTTCATTTTTAGAGGGGTAGGCTTTTAGTTTTTTTTAGCTTTAGTTTAAAGTTTTTGCTTATTTAATTTTTGTAGTAGCTTAGTTGGTAGGCATTATTGTTTCAGCTTATTTAGTGCTATTTGTAACTGCTTATTGTACAATTCGAGCTTATGATATGAAATGAAAGATGATGTTTGAAGTGCTTATTTCTCGGCTTATTCTTTTTAATAAGCTTGTGTTGGTTTTTGATTTCCTAGCTTATTCCCAGTTTTGAATAAGTTTCTTTTAGCCGGTTCGATTGGGTTTACTAGCTTATATCACAAATAAGCTTAGGCTTATTCATTTTTATTTTCTTATAAAATCTAAATGCTCAATTTAGCTTATTCGGTCTCGATTAGCTTAGGTTACTCGTGTTTGCTTATTAATTTGCTCGAGCTTAATTCTGATATATGTTTGCTTAACAGTTCGTTTTAGCTTTTTAGTGTAGATCTCATTAAGTCACAAATTTGAAAGAGATGCTTAAAAAGTTATCGAATGAAATGAGTTGTTAAAAAACTCGTACTAGCTTAAAATCCGTTTAGCGTATCATCGTAGTATCTTGTTTCGTGCTTATTTCATTTTCTGTTTTCAGAATTCACTTTGCTATAAGTTTAGTTAGGGTGCTTATTCTGTTTCTAAGAGTAGTTATTAATCAATTCTAGTTTATTCGGTTCCGTTATTTAAATCGTTGCTTAATCAATTTCAGTTTTTTTTTCAGTTTTCGAATATATTAATTTGTTACCTATTTGATATAAGTTGTGCGTGGCTTACTTCTGAGCTTATTTAGTATAAAAAGTTCTGGCTTATTAAAGATAGTTTATTTGAGTTGAAGCTAGCTTACATTCGTCAACAGATTTGCGTTTGGCTTATAGAATTCAAATAGGACACGTTTAGTCTTTGTTAAGATTGGGCCATGTGTGTGTTGTAGAAAATTTCTATTGGGCCTAGTAGTATGTTAACAGTAAGAGCAAATTTGAATTGGTATAAACTTTTTAACCATAACAGTTTGTTTCCTTTTTGTGTTAACTTTTTGGTACCGGTCATCTCACGAGGCGTGGAGCTTAAGGGTTTATTTAGCTAGACCGAATTTGATTATTTGTTTTAGCTAAATAAATCGGGTGGTATTCGTTTAATTGCGGCTCTTCGATTCGGTTCCATTTTCTAATCCTTTTTCAATTAATTAGTGTAGATTTATTTTATCGTTTTATAATATGTTTGCCTATTTGAATTTTGCCATGCTTGGTGTAGACTTATTTTTATCTTTTGATGTTATAACGTTTGCCATATTTAGTTAGTTGATTTATTTGCTCATTTAGTGTTTAGAAACTAGTGCGGATTTAAAATATGATTAGAGATTATTAATTTGCGACATTTATTTAGATTAAAGTTTTAAAAAAAATAAAAATATAAAAAAAATTATAATAAATAAAGATAAAAAATAAAAATAAAAAAATAAAATTTCTATTAATGTAGGATTTATTTTTAGAAGTTTGCATGTTTAAAATTGAATTTTTATGCTTGCTTATTTTTCTCGTTTTAAATACTCGTTTTTGTTTAATGCTTTACATGTTTAATTGTTTTTATTGCTTTGCTCGTTTTTTATGCTTTTATTTACTTTATCAATATGTCAAGTAGGATTTAGGATCCTAAATCAAAATCATTTTAAACCATTCAAAACGCGCGATCACGGACTTAACCGATTTTCAATTCACGCTTCGTCGAGGGAAAACGACCCGGGAGGTTTTTGAGACTACTTTGGTTAAAAGTTTGTTTCTCGAACCCGACGGAAAATACTTACTATACTATTATTTGATATAATCCTTATATACTATATATATATTTTTACGTATAGCGTATTCGGAACGTATCAAATTTTTGGCGCCGTTGCCGGGAAAGTGTGTACGATTATCGTGTTTCGTTCGAAGATTAGTGTTTTGAAGACCCTTCTTCGTGAAGTTATCATTCTCGTTTGTGAATATTTTCTTCTTATTTTTATAAAAATATAAAAAATACAAAAATATTTTTCATTTCTTTTTATTATATAGAAAAGAAAAACCAAAAATATAAAAACATTGTCCATAATAATAAATAAAAATCATCATCAATATAATGCTTTCAACTGAAGCATTATCATAATAAGTTCCCGAACAAAAGATTAAAACTTGCCTTTGTGTCACTTGCGAGGTACGGCTCACCTTTAATTGATTAACAAACTACAAGAGGGGTATAAGGAGGGTTGTTCCGAGGAACTACGACCCGAAAGGAGAAGGTTTTTAATAGCTTCGCGCTTTCCCGCTCCTCCGCTCCTTTGTGCGTTTTTCTTTTAGAGAGCTACCGTGAAACAAGTTGATTATTGGTTTAAGTTGTTCGATCTCGTTTTATCCTCTAATAAAATATGTTGTTTAAAAAGCTTAAAAAAACCAAAAATAATCTTCTTTTTCTTCTTATCCATTTAATTTTTTTCTTCTTATCCTCTATATTGTTTAATTCTTTCTTAAGACATCATTTAACCAACGTGAGTGTACGGGGTGTGGACAACCATGTGATGGCTTTTATTGTTATATATGTACATGTTCGCAGTGTGGTGTTAATCTTCTACTTAGAACTTGTTTAAATTGTACTTATGGTGATGGAAAGCCAGTCACTTGTTGTGGGTGTGAAGGCCCGTTAAGAGGAGGATTTTATTCATTTTGCGCTTCAAGAGATGGAAATTCATTCGATTATAATCCAAATCCAAACTCTTTCAATGAATCTCAAAATTTTTCCGACTACCCTCCACAACCCCGGTACGAGACGAATATTTGTGAGTTATGTGGAAACGGTTCTCATTTTGGTTACGATTGTTTACCCTAAGTTCCGTTTGTTTACAATCAGAACCAGTGTTTCATTCAAAACTTCAATAATAATTTCCCACTAACTTTACCAAGATTTCCACAATAATACCTTTATTGTGAGAACTGCGGGGGTCCTCATGCCACTTTTCAGTGTCAACCGATGAACCAAGATTTCTATGAACCTAATTCTTCTGGTTTTGACCAATTTTAACCCCCGCAGTTGCCTGCCATTCATCAATCTCCTCAAGAGACGAATAAATAAATTTTACAAGCTCGAGAAGACTTAATGGAAACCATTCAAGCTTTTTTAAAGGAGTTTGATCATATACCTCCAGAAGAAAAGTGCATGGCTTTATTGTTTACCGAGGAGAGATTTCTTAAGATTAAGCAAGCAGTGGAAGAAGAGCAGAATCAACCTGGAGTTATGCAAGAATTGCTTCTTAAACTTATGGATGATTTGCAAGTTCTTAAAAGAATTCAACCAGAGAAGGAGAAGTTGGCAGCTCAAAGTTTTACTCTATATGGAAATTTTTCTATGATCAACGATGTGGAAGTGTTAATGAAAGACGTTTATACCTTTTTAAGGAAGTTTAGTCGTATATCGTTTGGAGTAACACCAAAGGTTATATTGATAGCTTAGGAGAGATTTGGTGAAATTAAGCATGCTTTGACGGACAAGCAATATCGACAAGAGGATATTCAAGAATTGATAAGTAAACTCCTTGAAGATGTACGAAATATTAGTGAAGAGTTATCAGAATATATTAATTGTCCAAGCTGGAATCGTCTTATTTTCTACGACAATGACGATGATGAGTATACTATTATATATAGCAAGCCTAAAGCAATCACACCCGACCTACCAATCGAGGAACCCGATAACTCTCTCATAATGGGGGACGAGCATCTTGACATTATTCCTAGTATTGAGAACCTTGTTCCAATCCCAAGTGAGTTCGAGGGTACTTCCGACGATGCGTGTGATGTGCCCATTTGTGAAGATCCTTCCACTTTTGATGCTTTGAACGATCATTCTGAGATTTTATCCGATTCAAACGATGATGATACTTCGAGTGATGACAATGATTTTGAGGACATCGAGTACGTTAGCTTAGAGGAGGTGAATGATGTTGATCAAGAAGAGAAAGAGTTTGACTTAGAAGATATTCTTCAAATCCAAGACGTTATTCTTCGTGAGAAATTATTCTCCATAAAGACAGAAAACAATGCAAAAAAATGACAAAACCAGACACGGAATGGAAAAGCTGTAAAGGACAAGGCCAAAGCAAAGCCAAAGATCAGATCAGTCAAGTCAAAGTCAACTCAACAAATCAACAGTCAAAATCGGGAGCGTTATTGAAGAATACATTGGTTTGCAATCTCAACCCATCTGGGATGGGCCTGGGGAAAGCCCCAAAATTGTATTATTACTGAAGACTTTGTTGTAAGGACCAAATGGACCCTCAATCAAAGACAACAGCCCATTTGTGTGCAATTGACAAGACTATGGAAGACTATGAAGACCGATATAGCCCTTGAACAAACCAATCTCAGCCAGTATGCAAACAAAACCCACCCAAACCTTATTGGGCCTTAAAAAGCCCAATAACAGAAGCACAAACCTTATTGGGCCCAAACACACCCAGTTAGGCCCAATACAAAACCCAAAGGCCCAATACCAAACCCAAAGCCCAATAAAGGCCCAAAAACATTTTTTATAAAACATTAGGGACTTAAAATGTCATTTTAAAAAGAGTGTTTTATTAAGAAAAATAGGTAAATAAAGGGGAGGGGCTATTTTGCCATTCCACCAAACTTTTATCTTTTAAAAAACCTTAAGGGACCACAAACTGCCATTAAGGTTCATTTCTTTTTTCTTTTACTTTTAAAACACAAGGACAAGTGTGTAAATTTTAAAAACTTATATTAATAAAGAAGGGTGTTAAGGAATAAGTGGATAAAAGAACGAATAATCAGGGGGTACTTTTTGCCAATTGGTTGTGTGAAAACATTTATATCCTGCGTATGCAATGTTTATCTCTCAAGAGATTCCGCCAGGCCTCAAAAGCATCAATAACTCACATGATACCAACTTTTCTTTTACCCTTCCTTTTCCCTTAATCCAGTCCCAACCTAACCCACTCCTCCACTAACCTTCTTAATCTTGCCTGTTGCAATTCACCAAGCCCGAGCAAATCAATGCGGTTTGAGCAGTAAAACAAACACAATGCCTTAATCTAAGGTCCGGATTGGTTGCTGGCTTCAACTACCACAGTAAACACAATGAAAGAAGCTGTATTGTGGATGACTTGAGGCTTATATAAAATTCAAGAAAAACACAGCCGAAACCACATAGTTTAATTAGCATTTTTTTTCTTAAACTTTTAATTTAAAATTTGTAACTTAAGCTTTTCAGCTTACTTTTAGTTGTAATATTGTTATTTTCAAGCAAATTAATCGAGTTTTAAGTATATCTTAAGTTTCTAATTTTCCAATTGTCAACTCTTGAATTCGTGTTTTTATTTGTGAAGAAATTGTCGTTTTTTCTTGTTACTTGATAATCACACTAGTATTAATATCATTTACTGTATTTACTTTAAATTAACTAAGTAAAACGGATTTTTTACTTTATTTAAAGGGGTGATGTTTGTTTGGTAAAAGCCCAAAATGGGTCAGTTTGGGGGTTTCATGGGTCACAAACACTCAACCACCTTTGGCTGAGTGTGTGTGATTAATTTGACCAAGAAAATCAAAACCTTTAGTTTAAAATTTAAATCTTAGTTAACATTTGAGTTTTTGTCAAAATCTTATAAAAAAATATTAAAGCTTACAAGTTAAGAGTTGGGACAGCTTAGCTTCCATTGTTTGAGCTGAGGTTAGTCACTAAAATCCTTTTTTAAAACACTTTGGTTCTGCCCTCTTTACTTTGACAAATTAAGTCAAAGTGTGGCTTTGCAATTTTTTTTAAAAATCCCTCAATTTTATGCTAGCAATGTGCAAGCTTATTTATTTTCTAGACCCTCTGATTTTGAATATTAGCTATTGGACATCTTTTCTACAAACTGTTTGGGAATTATTTTGTTAATACCTCTTTTGGGCTTATTTTCATTAAGCCCAAATTAAGCCCTCAGCCAACACTGTTTGTTGCTCCACGGGTGCTGAGCACCTGAATTCAAGCACCCTTTAAATTGGTCAATTAGATTATAGCCCCTTTAGTTTTTTGGTAGCTTTTAGTGAAGCTTTTATTATAGTTCTTTAAGTCACCAAGTGTGGGAGCATAATAAGCACTCTTAGCTTGCTTATTTTGGGTTTAAAAATCCCTTTTTCATGCATTTTTTTAATATTATTTAAGTCAAAATAGCTTATTCCTTTTTCTGATTATTTTAGAGCTTATTTGTGTGCATTTGGTTTGTTGATATAGATAAAAGTAACTGAGTTATGTTTAATAATCACTTTTCAGCGTATCTTGAGCTTTTTAGCTCATGCAAAAAAGCCAATAAGCTATTTGGGCGTATTTAGCTTGCGTCGGCTTATATAGCCCACTTTTCCAGCTTATTAAGTCATTACTGGCTTTTATTCCTTTGGTAAAAAATGTTATGCCAAGTCCTCTTCAACTTTCTGTTTTGAGTTTTGGCTATAAAAAGCCTCTTTTGGGACCTTACTTTGTAATCCGGGCACCATTTCAGGGTCATTTCTGTAATTTCTTCTTTTTGTGGTTTTTACACTGTTAGTTCTTGAGGTAACCACAATTTTTGGCGCCCGTTTGCCGGGGAGGCTATGCTGCAAACGTTTTAACGTCTACGTTTGGCCTTCTGTTTTTGAAATTGTGATATTTTCTTTTATTATAAAAATATAATAAAAAAATATCTAAAAAAAATTCAAAAATATTTTTCACTTTCTTTTTAGTTATAATTATCCATTTAAAATCCAAAAAAAAAAAAAAAAAAAAAAAATAACTATAAAAAAAAATTTGTTTTCCATAATAAAAGAAATAATTAAAATTCACAAGTGGTAAAAGAACACCACAAAGAATATTACCAACTGGTGTATTCTCCATATTAAGTTTCGGTGAACTGGCTGGTTCTCACTTCGAACTAAAGATTTAAAAATGGCCTTTTGTGTCCTTCCGACGTACGGCCACCTTGAGAGGTTAAACAAATATAAAGTGGGTATATAAGGAGGGTTGTTTCCTAGGAAACTAGACCGAATGGAAGAAATATGCTTCGCGTATTTCCTACTCCTTTATCCGCTCTCTGTGAGTTTATTTACTTTGGAGAGTTACCGTGAGGGAGCAGGTATTATTTGGTTTAAGTTGTTCTATCTCATTGTCTATATAATTCAATTGTGAATTATTCTTTGAAAAACAAAAAAAAAAAAAAATGAATAAAAAATATTAGTGTAAATTTTCTTTTTGTATTCTTTTTGTGCATGCGCACTCGTTTCTCAATGCCATAGACGTCGACAACCAAAGTTCGACAAAACTTCTGTGTGAATCATCTAATCTTGAGAAAAACGATAATCCTCCATAGTTACGATGGCCCGATATGTACTATGGCGCAATTGCTCGAAGCACCATCCGAGGGTTACGAGGGGATGCGATAGTTATTCATGAAATCACCGCGTATAATTTGAGATCAAGTTGGTCTTCTAAATTCTTGCTTCAAAACAAGATTTTTTGGACCGAATAAAGAAGACCCACATGTCACATCGTTATTTCAACAAGAACATTTAGATGGAAGATTTCGAACGTTTACCAATACGTCGGTAAAGTTTATGCTTTTCCCGTTTTCCTCTCGAAGGGGCATGCCCGGATTTGGCTAGAAAAGTATCCCCTAGATCGATTGATAAACATTGGTACGATCTTGTTTCGAAATTTATTAACAAAATTTTCCGCCTCTAAAACGACATAATATTCAGAAAGAATCACGAGATTTCAGCAAAAATTTGATGAGACGTTTTTGAGTCTTGGGATCGTTTTCAATGGATCTTTTAAGGGGATGCCCTCATTATGGGTTTTCAGATTTGATCATAACTCGATACATTATATAATGCCTTACTCAAAAGTTCAAGATTCATTGAAACTCAGCTGCTGGTGGTAACCTTCTTAGACAAAATGCCTCAGAGAATGTTTTTTTAAAAATGTATCGGAAGCAAGTCTAAGGTACGTCACAGTCAAGAAACAAAGTGTTGTAGCTAATATGAGTACAAGTCTTCCACCCAAGCTTATTTCATTGATGTTGCTGAATCATAAAGACATGGTTTCGGGCATTAATTCTCGATAGAACAAGATCAAACCCCAGGCTTCCGCCCCCGTATAAAAGCGGATTTGGTCTGAACAAAGTTCGTGTATACTTGTGGGGGGGTCTTTCGTATCAAAACGGTCCAGCCACTAACAGCAACATGTACCATGACAACATTCAAGAGTATGTGTCCCAGGCCGCTGCGGCCAATTTCAAAACAAGCTAATTCTGGTTATCGACCTCCACGATGGTCTCAAATCAATTCGACCTCCTGGATTTCCTCCTGTTTTCAGATTCCTCATGCAAATAGTCCAAAAACAATTTCAATCGCGGAAATAACTTCAATCAAAACAGAGGAAACAATTTCAAAACCAAGGTCTCGAATTATCGACTCCGGTTCATTCAACAGTAGTAATTCAACCTGTAGCTCAGCAAGGACCTGCCCTCAGACACACGGTTGTGTCAAGAACAGATTTTTGAAAGATATGGTCACATGCCAATGTTGCAGTGTGGAGGAACATGCAAAACCAAGGTCAAAACTGCAATCCCAATGGCAAATTTGACTGAATAGGCTTTCAAATTTATTACTGCTAATAAGCTTCTACTTCGGTTCTGGAACTCTTCTAGGTACCACTGTTACCAACCCTACGGAAGATTTAAAAAGGTATCACTACCCGAAGTGGTGTTACCATCAAGGACCAAAAAGTCTGTTTAATCAGATGTCGAGGTGACAAAGGACACGATGCTGCCTGCTTAATATACGGAAGCACCGAAAAGACGTCAACCTCCTGTTGTTCAAATCAGACTCGTAATCTCGGAGTCCTAATTGTTACTCTTGTTGTTACTCCAGTTCCTAAATGCATCAGTTCCAATGCATTCGGAAGAAAATGATTGAAAAGGCGCAAGGAAAAAAAGCTAACTGGACCAAATAGTGAAATTCTATGAAATCTTTAGGGATTTAAGTTTCGAGATTAGCTTTACGAATGCCTTGTTGTCATGCCTAATTTGCTTCAACTTTAAAAATCTGTTTGGTAACAAGGAAAAAAGGAGCGAATTGGCAAGGGACTCCTTTAAATGAAAATATGTTCAGCGGTACTCTCACAAGTTACCAAAGAAAATTGGAGGACATGGGCCGATTTCTGATTCAGTGAATTTACAGAGGATTATTACATGCAATCGCATTGGCCGATCTTGGTGCGAGCATTAATTCATGCCTTATTCTGTTGGATAATCTTTTCTTTCGAATTGACCAACTTGCATGACGCTAGTGCTGGCCGATCGTTAAATCACGGGAAAACCAATCGGTATCGCTGCAGATTTGTCTTTATAAAATGTGGGATAATTTTCAATTTCAGCTGCCTTTAGTTAGTTGTTGATTTTGTTCCAGACCCCCGAGTCCCCTTAATTCTCGGGCGATGTTTCTTAAAAACAAGTCATGCTTTGATAGATGTTTATGGAGGAGAGATTACCCTTCGTGTTGGCAAGGAAGCCATCACATTCAACCTGGACCAGACTTCAAAATACACAGCTGATTACGACCATATGACGGCAAACAAAATCGACGTCATCGAAATGGATTGTGATGAGTATTTAAAGGGTCCTAGGATTTTCAAAGTGATCGCGTGTGGCCATCCCACTCCGTATTCTGAGCCTATTGTTTTTCTACTGCATTCTCCAACTCTCTCTCCTTTCGGGGACAGTGATTGCTCTCTTTAATGGAATAGAAGCAGAATTGTTTCTTGCTCTTGAAGATGGTCCAACTTCATCTGAAGTTGATCCAATTATCAGGTATGAGGGGAATTCCTGATTCTAGAAGCAATTTTAAACAGTGAAACCACCACCCCCCTCCCAAATCATGAACAAATATATGCCTGGTTAGGTAGAAAGAACTCAAACTCTGTGAAGCTAAACCGTTGTTGAACCTTCATTAATGAACCTTCCCGAGGTTTGACTAAAGGAACTACACCTATCTTGAGTACGCAGTTTTTGTAAAGGCGTGTCGAACTAGTTGCCTTGTCTTAATTGATCAAGACTTAAAGTATGAGGAAAAGGCCCAGCACTTCTGAAGTTCTTAAGTCCCACAAGCGGCTTCGCTTGGGAAACTCTCCGACATAAAGGGTGTTCAGCCCTGAATTTTGTAATCACAAATTTCTAATGGAAGTGGATCTATAAAACCATTGTGCAAAATCATGAGAAGGGTTAAACCCGAAAATCCCGATTTATCATAAAGGAGGTTGAAAAACTCCTTGACGTGGAATGATTTACACCGATCTCTGACAGCCTGGGGTGGATGTTGGTCCAGGTACATGTAGTATCTAAAAAAAGGAGGTATGACTGTCATCACAAATGAAGAGATGAGCTGGATTCTTACTCGATGGGTCACGGGATGGCGATTAGAATGTATTGATTCTAGAAAGTAATACTTTAATGATGCCACCCGAATAGACCACTTCCCTTTTACCTTTCATGACAAATGCTTCGAGAGACTAAGCAGGAAACGAATAATATGTTTCCTCGATGGGCTTCTCGGTTATTTCAGAGTCAATTGAACCCAAAAGATCAAGAAAAGACAAACCATTTAACATGCCCTTACGGAAATTTGACTATCGTTCGCATGCCTTTATGGGTATGCTATGCTCTGGCACGTTTACAAAGATGTATGATGGCAATCTTACACGATATGATTGAGGAAAACGATGGAAGTATTCAGGATGACTTTTTGGTCTTTGGAGCTCTTTTTTCTAACGGGATTAACCCATTTAGGATAAGTTGTTGAGCACGTGTGGAAGACACCAATTTGTCTTTAATCTGGGAAAAAAGCCCACATTCATGGTAAAGGAATGCATTGTTCTCGGACATAAAATTCGAGTCAGGACTTGCGGTGATAGAGTAAAGTGGAAGTAAATAGCTAAACTCCTATCGTCTTCTGTCTAAGGTGTACGTAGTTTCCTTGGGGCACGCGGTTTTTACGGCGATTCATTAGGACTTCTCAAGATTGCCCGTCCTATGATAATTGCTTGAAAAAGAGACTCCGTTTGTCTTTTCTGAAGAGTGTGTCGATTCCTTTAACACACTCAAAAGAAGATGAACTGATGTGCGATGCTAGCGACTTCGCAATTGGGGCTGTCCTCGGGCAAAGAAAAAAACAAGCATTTCAACTATTCACTATGCTAGCAAGATATGATCGAGGCTCAAACTCAATTCACGACTACATACAGGAAAAAGAATTATTGCTGTAGTGTACTGCCTTTCGAGAAGATTCGTTTATATCTTGTCATGTCAAAATGCCTAGTGGTATACTGACCACTCTGCCCTCATGTATCTCTTTGCCAAAGAAGGATGCTAAGGCAAGCTCTCTGCGGTGGTTCTTACTTGCTCAAGAGTTTGACATGAAATTCGAGACAAAAAGGAGCTGAAAATTCGCCGCCGTCATCTGATCAGATCAAAATCGCTAACTAAGGCAACTGAGAACAAAGAAATCATTGATTAAGCATTTCTCTCGAGATCTTGGTTCGATTGTCTTTCAAGATCAAAGTACCCATGGTTTGCAGATTTTGCAAAAACCTACCTAGCGGGGAAATTTGTTATCATGGGATGCATCACCAACAAAATAAATTCTCTCAAGGATGGTCAAGCATTATTTTTATGGGGATGATCCTGTCCTGTTTAATGATTGTGCGGTATCAGGTTGATAAGACGTTGTGTTTCTGGGCAAGAGCTTTAGACTCTCAAAGGCTTGCCACAGTGGACCTACTGGGGGGACACTATGGATGCCAATTATCCAGCACGAAATAAATTTCGATTCGGATCGATTGGCCAACCATCTACAAGGATGCCCATTGACTTTGTCACCGTTGTGACATTGTCGACGTAAGGAAAAATTAGCGCAACGTGATTGAGATGCCCAAAACTCCATCCAAGGTTTGCGAAATCTTTGACATTGGGGGCAATGATTTTATGGGGCGTTCCGTCTTCAGAGGGAACAATACCATACTCGTGGCGTGTTGACTATTTGTCAAAATGGGTCTGAAGCAAAAAAGCGCTCCACCACAATGTGCACGAGTTTGTTTGAAATTTTTGAAGTAAACTCTCTTCTTCTCGATTTGGTGCACCCGAGCTTCTCATAAGTGATCGCGGATCTCACTTTTGCAAATGACAATTTCAAAACGGTCTTGCTTAATATGGAGTAATCATCGTCTTCCACGCGTATCACCACAAATATGTGGGCAAGTAGCGGTGTCAAATCGTGGTTTAAAGAGTTTTCTTGAGAGAACCGTGGGAGAAAAAAAATATTCGTTTATGCCTCCTGGTCGGAAATAAATTAAGATGTGCTTTATGGGCCATTCGCCACAGCTACAAACACCCATGGCGTGAACTCCATATAAGCTTGTGTAGGGAAGGCATGTCATCTACGATTCGAGCTAGAGCACAAAGCTACTGGGCCCTAAAGCTTTTCAAATTTTTGTTGTTAGAAAAATGGGCGGGGTGATCCAGGGTAAAGTTCAAATGAATGAATAATTGAACTTCGTGATCAGGCCTTCGAGACTATCTGATTAGTAAAGAGAAAAAACAAGAGGTTACACGATGCTAAGATCAAATAACGACGTTTTCAACGTTGGTGATCGTGTCCTCCATCTTCTATTTCTAGACTGAAGATTTTTCGGGGCAAATTGAAAATCCCGCGGGTCTGGACCTTCACCGGTTGTCAAGTTTTTTCCTTAGGCACCGTTCGAGCTATCTAAAACTCCGGGGCCCACAACTTTAAAGTGAATGGTCATGTATCAAATTTACTTGGAGGTGACCATACCCGAAGGGTTGTCCCGGATCTACTAAGTTCCCATGGACCAATAATATTCGGGGACGGGTCAAGCGTCCTGGGACCTAAACAAGCGATTGGGGGAGGCACCACCATGCTTATCCGTAGTTAGTTTGTAATAAATATAGTGTTTTTGTGTAGAGAAGGTTTATATTTTCCATTTACGTGTTCTGGTGTGCTTTGTTGTCCAGGTATATTCCCTGGATTGGAAGGCTATCGACTATGTCTTTTTTTAACTCGAGCTTCACATCCTGCTTCCAATTTTGAACTTAGTATCCAAATCTTTTCGACTAAACGTTTCTCTATTGCATTACTTCATAAACGGCTTAGATTTTCGTGGGTACCCCTTTGAAACATCGAGGGACGATGTTTAGTTTAGTATGGGGGGGGGGGATTCTTCGATTTGTATTCATGGCTGCCAGTGTTGTTATTTGCAATCCGCATTTACACCAAATTTTTTGCAAAAATATACCAAAAAAAAAAAAAAAAAAAAAAAAAAAAATTTAAAAATTTCAAAAATAGAATAAGTGTTTTTGTCTTTTTGGGTAGTAGTAAGAATAATTTTTGACTCGATTCGGGCGTTGTTGAGCCCTAGCTAGTTCTTTTGGCCAAAGCTTTCACGAATTCGATTGCTTGGAATTCTTAGTGAGAACGAGAAATGATAGAGCTCAAATATAAGTTTATGTTGTCAAGCAAGATTGTCTAAAAATCTTCTATGAATAATTGTGTTCTTTTTCTCATAGCTTCTTAATCCGCCTAATATACGTGTTCGAGTTAACTTCAGCTAGTCAATCGTTGTTTTCAGAATACGATTTAAAGTTGTGACGTGAATTCTTTAAAAAGCAAAAAGCTTTGAAAGATTTATGAATAAATCATACTTTTGATTATATGGAGCAAGTTATAAATTAGATTGTGTCGTGATATCCCACTTACCAAGCTAACCTCGAGGTTGGGGGTTCAAACTAAGAATCTTGGCTTCTTGGGATTGGTTTGTGTCGTGATATCTCACTTGGAGAAAGGTCTAGGTGAGGGCTCAAACTAAGAACTAATCCTTAGCCATATTAGAAAGGAAGGTGTTGTTGATGTGATTTCCTTTACTAACTAAGAACAACGGACGGTGGTTGTTGATATCCTTCTAGGGAGCGAGGCCTAAGGGTAGGGTGTTCAACTAAGCAAAGCTTCATTCTTAGCTTTATGAACTTAAAAAAAAAAAATAATAAAAAAAAATAATTATATAAAATTTTGAAGTTCTATAAAAATAAGTTGCAAAGTTCGTCAATAAATTGTTTGCTTTGAGCGACGATTATTTTGAGGATATGAGAATAAGGTGATCTATGGTGAGTTAAATCAAGCTCAAAACACGTAACATTATCCATGGGCGGGAGGTCAAAAAGTTCACAAGTCATAAGTATGCAGGGCTTTAAACCTATACTTATATCGACAATGATATCGTTTAATTGCTTGGTTAAAGAATAGTGAAAAATCGGGGACGATGAAATTTTCGTCAGACATCGTAGATCATTCTATGGACGTTTCTCATTATGTTCATTGTGAGTTAAATAAGAAAGACTTAAACCATTCAAAATATAAAAAAATTAGAGTAGTCAATGTACATACAAAATAATGGTGTTAATCGGGATTTGTCGAAGCTATTGATTCTTTCCTTTGACAAACACTTTGCTACTTTTCAAAGTCATTAGTCGGAGGGGGTCAAGAGTCTTAGTTTTCGTAAATGCTTACTTCATAGCATTGCGTGAGGACACGGCAATGTCGTAGTTTAGTATGGGGGGATCTTTGGTATTGTGCTTAAAATCACCTACCTTTTTCCATTTAAAAACGGAAATTAACTGACCAAAAACAGACAGAAGAAACTGCCAAAGATATGTTTCGTTTTACATTGTGTTGAGGAGGAAAGGAGTTCACACAAAAGACAGAAAAACAATGAAAAAAATGACATTAAACAGACAAGGAATGGAAAAGTGTAAAGGTACAAGGCCCAAAAGCATAGCCAAAGATCAGATCAGTCAATGTCAAAGTCCAACTAAACAAATCAAACAGTCAAAATCCGGTAAGCCGTAATATGAAGAAGAATATTGGTTGCAAATTCAACCATATGATGGGCCGGGAAAGCCCAATAGTATATTAACCGAAGGATTGTGAAGACCAAATGGACCCTAATCAAAGACAACAGCCAATTTTGTGTGCCAATTGACAATTGGACTATGAAGACTTTGAAGACCGATCCTAGCCCTATGAAACAAACATCTCAGCCAGGTTTGCAAACAAAAACCCACCCAAACCTTCTTGGGCCCAGCCATTGTACACACAAAACCCACCCAAACCTTATTGGGCCTTAAAAAGCCCAATAACAAAAGCCTAAACCCAATTGGGCCCAATACACAAACCCAAGCCCAATACTGGCCCAAAAACAATTTTTATAAAACATAAGGACTTAAAATGTAATTTTTAAAAACATGTTTTATAAAGAAAAATGGTTTAAACAAAGTTAGGGACTGATTTTGCAATTTTCCAAACTGTTTTTCCCTTTAAAAGGCTAAGGGCCAGTTCTGCCAATACACCATTCTTTCTTTGACTCTTTTTGATATAAAACACAAGGGCCATTTCTGTTTACTTTAAAACTTCTTTATAACTAATAAAAGAGTAAACAAAGGAAATGGCAAGGAGATGAAACATGAGGGGTTCTTTTTGGGCATTTGAAACCTTTTAAACCTGCCAGCCAATAAACGGCTCTCTTCCCCAACCCTTTCCCGCCAACTCCCTTGAACCCCCCACCATCACATGACCAGCCTAACCCTTTTACCCAACCCATCCTTTACCCGGTTAAACCCATTCCCACCACCCACTAACTTGTTTAAATGCCACGCTGGCAATCCCCCCTCTCCCCAAGGTAAATCAATGGCGGATTGAGCATTTAGAAGTAGCACAAAAGAAATCAAGGGCTAGGATGGGTTGTTGAAGCTTCAGACACACAAGAAACACACATTTGAAGCCTTGAAGCTTCTATAAATTGGAGAAAGCACAAAGCCGAAAGACACACTAGTTTAACTTAGCATTTTTTTTACTTAACTTTTAATTAAAATTGTAACTTAAGCTTTCAGCTTACTTTTTAGTGTAATATTGTTATTTTCAAGCAAATTAATTCGAGTTTAAAGTCTATCTTAAGTTTCTTAATTTTCCAATTGTCAACTCTTGAATTCGTGTTTAAATTGTGAAGAAAATTGTGTTTTTCTTGTTACTTAATAATCACACTAGTATTAATATCATTTACCCTTAATTTACTTTAAATTAACTCAAGTAAAAACGGCTTTTACTTATTTAAAGGGGTGTTTGGTAAAAGCCCAAAATGGGTCAGTTTGGGGGTTTCATGGGTCACAAACACTCAACCACCTTTGGCTGAGTGTGTGTGATTAATTTGACCAAGAAAATCAAAACCTTTAGTTTAAAATTTAAATCTTAGTTAACATTTGAGTTTTTGTCAAAATCTTATAAAAAATTAAGCTTTAAAGCTTAAGCTGTTGGGACAGCTTAAGCTTCTCATTTTTGAGCCTGATTTAGTCACTAAAATCCTTTTTTAAAACACTTTGGTTCTGCCCTCTTTACTTTGACAAATTAAGTCAAAGTGTGGCTTTGCAATTTTTTTTAAAAACCCTCAATTTTAAGCTGCAATTTCAGCAGCTTATATTATTTTCTAGACCCTCAGATTTTGAATATTAGCTTATTGGCCATCTTTCTACAACTGTTTGGGAATTATTTTGGATAAAACCTCATTTTGGGCTTATTTTCATAAGCCCAAAATAAGCCCTCAGCCAACACTGTTGCTCCCCTGGTGCTGAGCACCAGAATTCAGCACCCTTTAAATTGGTCAATTAGAATTAAGCCCTTAGTTTATTTTAGCTTTTAGTGTAGCTTAATAATAGTTCTTTAAGCCCCCAAGAGTTGGTAGCTTAATAAGCCTCTTAGCTTAGCTTATTTTGGGTTTAAAAATCCCCATTTTCTGCCTTTTATATAATTAAGTCAAAATAGCTTATTCCTTTTCTAGCTTATTTTAGAGCTTATTTGTGTTGCATTTGGTTGATATAGATAAAAGTAACTTAGTTAAGTTTAATAAATCACTTTTCAGCTTATCTTGAGCTTTTTAGCTCAAGCAAAAAGCCAATAAGCTGTTTAGGCTTATTTGGTATTCTGCCCAAAACAAGCTCATTTTCTAGCTTATTTAGAACACAAAAGTCCAAGTTGCCTTTGTTAATGTTGTGGAGAACAAGCTCTTTTATAACTTTTTAGTTTTAAGTTTTTGCTAAAACTCATTTTTTTTTATAAGCTAAAAATAAGCTATGTCGCGAGGTGTGTTTGGTACATTTTCCAAAGTTCAAGGTTAGTCATTTTCATAGTAGTGTAAATTCCCAAAACTTTTCCCGCCTATCCTTTAGTTTCATTTTGTGCACTTTCTACCCTAGACTTTTAGAAAAAAATAAAAAAGGGGGAAAGACAAGAGGCCGGGTGAGCAAGACTCGAACCCGGGACCTCTCGATACAAACCCCCTTTTATAACACCTCTTACCACTGCGCCCTTGGGTCTTTTTCGTTAAAGACTCAAGGGCAATGGTATTTATGTATGTTTTGAGCACATAAGCTTATAAAGCTGTTAAGCTTATTTTCGGGCTTATTTAGGTAGCTTATTTTTGTTTCTTATTTTTCGTAGGACCATTAGAGTGTCTAGTATTTGTTGTAAATTTTTCAGAATTTTTAGTAACCGTTTAATATTTTTTATAATTTAATTTAGTTAAAAGTTTATTTAATTCATAATAAATACAAAAATTATCAAAAAAATATTTTGCTTTTTTAGAAAATTTTCTTTTATCATCTAGTTTGTAGGAAAAATATAAAATTTTTCGTAGGGTCATTTTTACAACTTTTTAGTTTTTAAAGCACGGTCCGGGTGCGGTTTTTTGTCTTGACTCGTTTTTGGGTCAAACGAACTCCGTTTTCGGTCTAGTCTTTTATTTTTGTAATTTTTTAGTTTAGCTTTGCGATTTAATTCCCAGGTAGTCTATAATTGCATTTTTAATTTAGTTTATGAGTTATTAATTAATTCTAGTTAAGTATTTTAGATCCTAACTATTTCCCCGTAGATTCTTAGTATTTCATTTGCCATTATTATAAGCTCCCGTAGTTTAGGTAATTATCCGTAACAACTATTTTGTTCCCCGTAGTAATATTTTAAGGTTCCCATTTTTTCCATTGTCTTGTTTCCCGTAGAATAATTTTAGTTTTCTTTAATTAATTTTAGTTTATCTAGTTAAAAATCAAAATCATTTGTTTCTCAATTCAAATCATCAATTCATTCGTATCGATTTACCATTTCAGCCTCGTTGGGGATTTACGACCCGAGAAAACTCTATACTACTTCTCGGTATCATTGACTCTGCTTTCAGACTATCCTTACTATATATTTGATATTTTATTATATTATATGTATTTTAAGGTGTAGTCTGAGCGGATCACTAAACTTGAAAACCACTCTATTTCTCTTGAACTTGCTTTACAACAATATAAAGAACAAATGAAAAACAACTCAGTTTGCAAAGAAAACGGATCAAATGTATTTCGAAAAGAACGTGAACAATATCATGAAATACAGGATTTGAAAGCTCAAATGCAAGACAAGAACATAGCCATCAGTGAGTTAAAGAAACTCATTGAGAAATGCAAAGGAAAGTCTGTGGAAACTCAGTTTGATAAACCATCTGTTGTTCGACAACCAAATGCTCAACGGATTCCAAAACCATCAGTTTTAGGAAAACCGACTCCTTTTTCAAATTCTCCTGAAATGAGAAGTTTTCAAACGAAACAGTCGGTTAATAAAACTAATGTGTCAGATGGTTTGTTTAAACAAGTCACTCAACAGAATTTGCCTCAGAATAGAAAACAAGCGGAAATATGACACCAAATGTGCTTAAACCAAGATGTATAGAATAGCCACACCACAACACAAAACAGAGAACCCGCAAGTGTGCCTACATGCTCTAGAAATACTAATCCTCACGTGGCTAAATCTTCATGAGTAAATCACACAACTAGTGTTAGCAACCACAAAGCTATAGTGCTACAGCTTAAAGATAAGGTCGTAGTCAAACACTAGTCGAGTGAAGTTTAAAAAAAGAAGAAGTAGAAGACATTCATAGGGATTTCTAGTAATTTCTAAAGAAAACAAAGTCTGTAACAGCGTGTATGACAGTTCAATTCCAGAACTTCGATGTAATGTTTTATTGGCTGAATGTGGAAAATGTATGTTTAATTCTAATCATGATGCTTGTGTTTCTAGATACTTGAATGACGTGAACGCTAGAACTAAGAAGCCTAAGGTAGTGCCTATTAGTGCTAGTAAACCCAAGAGAAAAATGAACAAATCTGTTGCAACACCCCATAGAAAACACATTGCATCAGATACAACTATTCAGAAATCAAGAGTTTACTATAAGGAGTGTATGAAGAATACAATCAGAGAATGGAAATGGTTGAAGCTAAGAAATGTCCATTAAGGGATATAAATGGACTCAAAAGCCACATAGGACCAAAAAGAAATGTATGCCTAAAAACATAAAGAGGATTATCACAAGTATTCGCCCACTATAGAACATTTGTCTCTAGATTTACTAAAGTTTGAATATATCAAATTCCTTATGATCAATTTGTCTAATGTTCCAGTGTCCTCATAATTTCTCTTGCAATTGTACAGACTTATTCCTTTCATTTTGTTGACCTCTGGATGTCACAAAGCCACAATGACCGGGCAATCCAGCTGTTTTGTGTAATTTTTGTGGAAAATTTTTTAGGTACTGTTCATTTTGGAAATGATCAATTTGCTCCAATCTTGGTTATGGAGATCTAAATCAAGGAAATTTCACGATCAAACGGTTTATTTACTCGAAGGCCGCAACACAATCATTTCAAGGTTGGTCAATTCTTGATGCTGATTTGGAGTTTGCTTTCAAGAAATCAACTGTTTTGTGAGAGAATCTTCCAGGGAAAACATATCTAACTGGTAATCGTTGGATCAGAACTCTACATTAATAGTCTTTTCAAGAAAAACCACCCCACCTTCATCAACCTCCAACTGTTCAATGCTAAGCTTTCACCAACTCAACATGGGTTATGGCATCGAAGACCTTTCTCCAATCTTAACTCGATTACATCACCTTACTCTCAAAGAAAGATATTGTGACAGGCTTACCTAAGTTGAAATATGTCATAGGATCAACTTGTTCATCTTGTGAAATGCGTATGCAAAAAGTAAGCTCATTTAAGTCAAAAAGCTTTCCACAGTTCCAAGGAATGCAGAATTTGCTATCACATGACTTGTGTGGTCCAATGCGGGTAACAAGCAACATAAAGGGAAGAAATAAATTCTGGTAATTGTCGATGACTATTCAAGAACATCCTTGGACTCTTTTTCTACGATCCAATAGGAATAACACGAAGAAGTTCTACAAGACTTTCTCACGATTATTCAACGCAATTTCAAGATCAAGGGTTATTAGTGTCCGTACGACTGACGAGGCACAAGTTTCATGAACAAGATACTCATGCTTATTTCAAAAAAAGGCATTGAACATCAACTTCCACTCCTCGAGACACCGTGAACAATGCGTGTCGAAAGACAGAACCATACTCTTGCTCGTGAGTCTAGTCGAGAAAACATGCTCTCACTCTAAGCATTCATTATCATTTTGGCTGAAGCCAGCTTGGCATGCTATACTCAGAAACTTAACATCATCCATATCGACTCATGGAAAGACGCGGGGCGTATCACATCATTAATGACAAGAGGAAACCATTAATATAAACATCTCATCACATCTTAGGTTGCATTTGTCCAATAACTAGAGATGGGAAAATTTGATAAGATGAAAAACAATGGGATCCATGTGTCATTGGTGGGATATTCTACTCAGTCGAAAGGGATATCGTTGTTTACAACAAGAGAACAACCGCTTAATAGTTGATTCGATACAAATAAAGTTGATGAAATCAAAGAAAAGATTTCTGATCACAACAGTATCAGACTCGGACCACAACGACAAGAGACTCATTGAAAATGTCACGCCAGGACCATCGTTCCTCCAAAGACAAAAGGCTTCAGAGAATAATGACAACTCTGGCCCCGTGCACCCAAGACCAAAATTTTGTTCCTACAGCAGAAAAGACAGATTCGACACATTAAGGTAGGAATTTCTCTCAGATCCTTTAATTGAAGAAGATTACACTCCCAACACACGGTCAAGCTGAGGAAAAGCAACAATGATCAAGCACCAATGCATCATTCTATAAAGAAGATAATTTATGCAATCCTTTTTGTACTACGGTACAAGAAACCCCCTTTATTCGAGTCATCCTCACCAACATTGATAATACCGATTGCATTTCTTTCAACCACAAAGTCATGATTACCGATGGACAAGAGATCATCCATTAGAACAAGTTCGTGGAAATCCAAGCGCACCCCCATGGGCCAGTTCCAAACAAGAATGAAAACATGCCACGATCCTGAAAAGTTATGTTTGCGCTCACGGGATATTGTAGAAACCGAAGAACATTAAGGAGGCAATGGCTGATTCTTTCTGCATGGATCAAAGCAATGTAGTGATGAACTTCATCATTTTCGACAGACTAAAAGTCTGGGAACAGTCGACAAAACCCATTTGGCAGAGCGATAATAAAGCTAAAGTGGTTATGAAGAACAAGAATGATGAAGATCAGACTGTAAAATCGCAACCAGCACGACTTGTATCTAAAGGTAATGCTCAAGAAGAGGGTATTGATTTTCGAGAATCATTTGCACTCGTTTTTTGTTCGCAATTGGAAGCTGTTCTGGAATTTTCGATGCCACACGCAGTACATAGTCCTTTTTCCAATCTATCAGATGGACGTGAAAACGGCATTTCATAATGGTCCACTTGAAGGAGGAGGTTTTATTTTCTCAGGCCCGGAAGGGTACGTTGATCTGGATCATCCAGAAAAATATACCTATCTCAAGGAAAGCATTGTGTATGGAATAAAGCACGCTTGTAAAGAGCCGGCTATGATGAACTTCCAACTTTCCTGATGTCCAAAGGGCTTTACCTAAAAAGGTACAATTACCTAAACATGTATTCAAGATAAAAATACGGGAGTATATACTACTTGTGCTAGATTTTACGTTGATATGCATAATTTTTAGGTCTACAAACTCCCAAAAATTCCAAAAAGATTTGAAAAATTACACATAGATTGAAATGTCCTTAATGGGGGAGATGCAATAATTTTTAGGACTACAGATCCACCAGTCCCCAAAAGGTATTTTTATCAATCAAGCCAAGTACGCTTTAAAAATTCTGAAAAAGCATAATATAGACAATTGTCACTCCATTGGTACACCATTAACTACAAAACCCAAACTAGATGTAGATTTGAGTAGAGAACCCGTAGACCAATCTGATTACCGTAGTAAAATTGGGTCACTCATGTACTTGACATCTAGTAGACCAGACTTAGTGCAAGCAGTATGCTATTGTGCACGTTATCAAGCACGACCAACACAAAAGCACCTTCAAGTAGGTTTAAAAAGAATCTTTTAAATCCCTAAAGGAACCATAACAAACATGGGACTCTGGAATCTAAATGATTTTTGCTTTGAACTAACAGCATTTTCCAGGACGCTGATCATAGCTAATGCATGATACTCACGGCAAAAAGCACTTTCTGGAGGGATACAGTTCCTTGGGTGATAAGCTATGAAGTAGGATGTCAAAAAACAAAACTCAACTGCACTGCAATGGCCTTACAGCAAGGCATGAGTACTGGCGTAATCTGCAAGTTGTGCCCAAGAAAAAAAATGTGATGAAGACACAACTTCAAGATTATGGCTTCAACTACAACAAAATACCATTGTATTGTGACTCTTAGTCAGCTATAGCAATATCATGCAACACCGTACAACATTCGCAAACAAAGCACATCTATACTCCGTATCATTTCATAAAGGAACAGGTTGAAAATGGTATAATTGAATTATATTTTGTCAGAACTGAATAACCATTAAGCTGACATGTTTTTATGAAAAGCCCTTTCTAGGATCGCGGTTTTAAGTAGCTTGTCAGAAGGATTGGTATGAGAAGTTGACTCGAGCTGTCTGGAGGTTCTGACAAATGAGATTGCTTTGTATCATATCAAACATCACCATGTAAATATTTTTGAGAACAGCAAAAAAAATACAAAAATATAAAACTTGCAAAAAAAAAACGAAAATACAAAATCAGAAAATTAGAAAATTTTCCAAAAATATCAACTCGACATGTCCTTGGAATTCGATAAACATTGTACGTGTCGATTAACATTGACACGGGTGTGTAAATGAAGTTTGAGCGAGAGTTGCAAATAGTTTCAAAACATGTCATTTCTAATTTTCTAGATGGCTTATGTGCCAAATATCAGTACATAACCCACTTCAAATAAAAGGAAGGTATATAAACTTATCCCACAACAGAAAATAACGTATCTCCGTTCTTGAGCTGTTCTTAAAGAGAAATTTAATGTTATAAGCACAAGAAAAAAAGGAAAGTGTATTTTCAGTGCCTTATCCTTACCGTTAAAGAGAAGATCCTCTAACATTTGGTTTTTTCAAAAAAAGTTAAAGATGATTTTTTTTTTTAAGAATTTCTCGATGACAATTCATAATCTTGTCAAAATTGTGTGTTCGAAACAATCCAACCCTCATACACAATGTTTTATTAAAAGACAACAATTTTTTTATTAGTTCCTATTTTTGAAGGGGAGTTTTTTTCGAAAAACAAAAGTTTTAAATATTCTTGGATACAATCAACACCGACAATTCTTATTATTCCAACATAATCAAAATGTCTCCAAACCATTCATGCTGATAACATTTTCTTCCACGGAATTTCAAGACATAATTAATCACATGGTATTTCAAAAACAAAGTGTTTATTATTTTAAAATAAGGGGAGCAAAAATGGTCATTAAAATAGTGATCTATTCGACTCAATGTGCTGACAGTAAGAAAAGGTTTTATGGTTTTGATCTTATACCCAACAACATCTTAATTTCACTGACGATTCCAGAAGTCATACGGTGTTAGGTTAGGAATCAATTCTATGATCAACCATAACCAGAGGATCACCCAAGGATAATCCAAAGTTAGAAATAGCAGTCCTTAGGAATGATTGGAGATGAATGTATATGGGAATAATGCTGACTAAGATTGAGCTAACACTGGAACAATCACAACAAGGTATCAGTAATGACATCTTGATAAGCATTAAAGGCGTTGAAGAATGAAAAAGAAATGTATGGATAAAGGGTCTAAAGAAAGAAGCCCTCCGCACGAACTTAAGCAAAAAACCTGTTCAATACATATGCTGTCAGAATCACAAGTTAATTGCTGAACGAGTTGAAAACGACATCATGGACCCAGTGATGCAATGCACAACCCTTTTCCAAGCCCATTCAGGTTTCTCCTCTCAACAGAAACTTGTCTCATTTTTCACGATAGATACACAACGTTATTCTACTTTACATCTCATCCGAAACCCGTTGATATTGAACAAGGTGGCAATAGCTACCTTCCTCTGAGTACAAAAACCAAAATCCACAAATCAGTCTAGACCCAAGAGATCAATAAAAATCTCGTTAGACACCAGTTCCCATTTCAAACACATTGTTGAATATCATATCAGCCTCTCAAAGCTAGTTAACCAAGAGTCCCTAAACCCAATATCCTTGTAATTTTTCCAGAACATCCGAGTGATACAAAAAGTATTCACATGAAATGGAAAATCCTCTTGATTCACATCAAACAAGCTCTTGGTAGGTGACAATTGCGAGATCTATATGATCAAACTTATTACTACTGTATATCGATTTGGTCTAGTAAATGAAATTGGACGGTTGATGAATTTTGATAAAAGATATAAAACTCCGATGTGTTACAAAAACGCTTTTACAGTAAGTACCGCGATTGATTTTCAAATCAATTTCTCGATTATTACTAACATAAACCTGCAATGTTAAACGGTGGTGACGGTATCCTAATCAACCAAAGTCGATTCCATACCACATATTCATGCTCATTCTACAAAGACAATCTATCATGAAAGCTCAAGATTTAAAGATCAAGACTTTTTCCTAAACTCTGATTTAAGCTTTCTAGATAGCATAGCATGAGAAAGTTGGCCAAAACACAAAGCTCGCAAGATGGCATAGAGACGAATAAAGACAATGACAATGGCTCAAGTCAAGATACGCAAAAGCATAAAGAATAAACCCTACAAACTCAGAACAAAGAGAAAGAACAGACCACATGAGCTTACGACAAAAGCAATCTCATGATCAAGAAGGAGTGTCATCAATGAACACACTGTCGGGGGAGAATAGTTAGCCTCAAAAATTGAGTCAAACATGAAGTTCTCGGGGGGGGGGGGGGGGGGGGGGGGGGGGGGGGGGGGGGGTGGGGGGGGGGGGGGGGGGGGGGGGGGGGGGGGTGAGGGGGGTGGGGGGGGGGGGGGGGGGGGGGGGGGGGGGGGGGGGGGGGGGGGGGGGGGGGGGGGGGGGGGGGGGGGGGGGGGGGTCATTATGTATTTAAGTACCTCTCAAAATCAATTAGTTATCATTGTATTAGGAATGTATCCGGAATTAGGCTCGATAGTTAAGCTAATATTGTAAATGTTTCGGTTTAAATCCAAGCAAAACCCAAGCCCGGGTCCTAGTCAAATATCTCGAACGTCACTTATTATGTCGGGGTATATAAGTAACTTTTCCACCTAGGAAAAGTTAGGAGTTGATTTCATAATAAACATTTCACTTTTCTATTTTCTCTCCTATCCCACTCTTCTCTCTCTCTTCTCTCTATAAAAACAGAAATCATCTCACTCTTTCTAATTTCTTGATCTAGATCCGTGTATGATATGAAGTGTATAGTTTAAATTGATCCTACATACTTTTCTTTTAATTTAGGGTATTCATGAAATTAAGGATGTTTGGGGTACAGATTTGTGAAATTAGGGATGTTTGTGGTTCACATTTGGGAACGATTATTTGATGATAGGGTTTGTCTGTGTTTATTTTGGGAGTGATTGAAAATGAAATTGGGTGGGTTTGGTTTATAAATTTAGGTTTTATGAAATTAGGGCAATGGGGATGTTTGGGTTGAAAACGGGAGTTTGGGGTTCGGAATTTTTGGAACTATTAATTGATAATTAGGGGGTGTCTGCATTTAATTTTTGTGGATCGATTTAATTTAATGATGGGGTGTGTTCTACTTCCTTATTATTACATCATCCGATGTAAAATGTGTAATAGATAAGCTAAGAACAGTATCTGTTGCTATTTTTGTTCATAACCATTTCTTTTGTTGTAGTGCATGGAGATTAGATAGAGGGGCTACATTTTTTCTTTTCGATTTTATGTAGCTAATGTGCGGTTGTTTATGAATGTTCTTTTGTTTTGTTTATGGGTAAAGCGACGCCGGTATCTTAGAGGGGTATCACGAGTTCGTGTTTGCAGCCATGGCGGGTCGTTGTTTCTTTATCCGGTTGTATGTTTTTTATGGAAATGTGGGTGAGGTGCTACCACGACAGGACATGCTTGCTTAGCTTGCAGCATGGAAGACGTATTTGTATGGGTAAAAGCGACTTGTATTATGGCGAGGTATTACGAGTTTGTGTTTGCAGCCATATCGGGTCGTTGTTTTTGTATCCGGTTCTGTGGATTTTTATGGAAATGTGGGTGTCGTGCTATATTGGCGGAAGGCTTGCCTTAGCTTGTAGCCATTTCAACAGTTTTTTGTAATTGTACTAATGGTTAAGTTGTCATTCTAAATTTGTTCCTTGCTTATTTGGTTGAGGGCTGTGGTGCCTTAAGGCGATGAAAATATTGTTGCTTATGTGCGTTTACCACTTCTAAGCTATAATTAGTTGCTTGACCCTGATGGGTGAAAGGCGCCCAAGCATATTTTGGGCGTGGCATCATGACATTATGGTTGCAGCCATTACGGGTTGATCACTTGTTTGTCCGGTTTTGCACGCGTATTTCTGAGCCTTTATATTTGGTTCATGGACAATGTGCAAACAGTGCACGACTTTCAAAAGTTCGTATTTACTTTTTATCCTGCTATTCATGTTGTGAAATAAAAAAATGTCCCGCTCTTTCACATTTTGTGCCAATTCTTGAGCAGCCTATGAGCATCTAGAGCATCATGTTGATGTTGTACGCGCACATAGGCTGCTCAAGAATAATATAGTGCATTAGCAGTTTGAATGTTAATTGTGACAGCGGTCAAAAACTGAACGCTTATTTGTATGACGTCCCCTTAATGATTTTAAAAGGCTATGCTTGTCAGATCTGAAGAGAGTTCAAACTTGTTAGATAAATTTGGGTGATGCGCATTTTGGAGGGCCGGGCTTTCAAAGTTTGCAGCCATGGCGGTCATATGCCCTTTTATGAATTGCTCGATTATATGATTCTTATAGCACCAAAGCGGAGTAGGGAGTGGGATAGTAAATACTGTCAGAAGAGAAGATAGAAATGTCTGAGGAACTTGTATTTTGGTCGCGTTTGTACAAAATATTGATTCTCTAGAGCAATGATAATAAAATTTCAGTATGTCTAAAGCTGGTGTGGAAATTAAAGTAGATTATGTGTACTTGGCAAGGCAGACTATGCTATTTTACAGTCCATGGTGCCGTATTTCTTCTTCCTTGGATTGTTTTTCCTTTATCTGAGCCTCATAATACTATAGTAAAATGAATCTCATGTTCCGAAAGTTTTTCATAATTATCCATCTCTTGCGACTGTCTTCTGTGTTAATGATATTTTTTCCTACTTTTTCTTCTATTTAGATGCTTCTGTCACAAATTTCATGTTTGTACCTCGTCAAAAAATCATATCACATTAGGAAGCTTGTTTTTGATCATGTATTTACATTTGTTATTTTAAACATCTTTTATGCAGGCATCTTGATTTATGTTATTTGTTGCTGTAATTGCTACACTGTTAATGTTACAACCTGTTGGATAAGTATTAGTATATACATGCTCTAATGTTCATCACCAAATACTTTAGGAAATTATTTAAGATTTTCGAAACTAACAAATTACATTGTTTTCGTTATTCTCGAATAACTGCCTAGAGTGTTTAGACTTAAACTTAGGAATCGTTAAAGCGACCCGTCTCTTGGCAAGGAAATACAACGTCGTTGCTTGCAAAAGCCGTGACAGTCCCAGATTATAACAGGATGTGGAAGACAACTTTGTATACTTATCAGGAAACACATGAATGTATTTATTCAGGTGGATTTGCTTATCGAGGATTATTCAGAGTGCATTCACTATTTTGAAAATACAATAACTCATCGAATCATCAAGAGTGAAAGCTACACGTATCTTGGCGGGGCATCACGAATTTGTGTTTCCAGCCATGGCGGGTTGGAGTCCTCTTTGTCCGTTGGTTATTTAGTGGTTGAGGATACATAAGATGGAAGTAGGAGCGGAATAGAAAAGCAAACACAAGCCGATTGTTGATATTGTGTTACTTATTTGCACGCTTTATTAGACACAACAATTACACCGCTCTTTAGTAAAATGTATTAATATCTATGTAGTATACAAAGTGTGAGGATTTCCGTATCTTGGCGAGGCGTTTATACTAATGCAGCCATGGCGGTCTTCTCGACTTTGCACCCATTATAACATGTTCATGAACAATCTCTTAGGCCAGTTGGTGTGTCACTTATGTCTTTCATACACGGAGACGTTTACCATTGGTGATGCATCAGTTGGTCTCATTGATGTTTCATATTTACGGTTTGCTTGAAGTGTAACAGGTTCATGAATTGTTCCTTAGGCCAGCTGGTATGTCACTTATGTTTTTTCATGCACAACCAAGTTTACCATCAGTGACATACCACCAGGTCTGATACATGTTTCATATGTAGTTTGGTCCGCCTATGTTAAGTTGTTACGGTGTTTGTTGTCCGATTTGCAAGCTAGAATCATTGTGCCAAATGTTGTGTGTTGGGCAATGCAATGTACAATATTTACAGCCACAACAAATTTCTTTCTTTAAAAAAGGGCGATGATGAATTTAATATGTAGGCAGGGCGGCATGAATTGCTTGCAGCCACACTTATCGGACTGAGCCTTTGTCTTATATGTCTTTGCTTCACTAACTTCAAAATATAACATCGGGGCCGGTTTGGTCATATAGTGTAGTTATTAAAGGTTTGCATTTCTTATTTTATATTGCTTCTATACATTTTTATTGATTTACGATGTTTCTTATTTCAAATGTTGTGCTCTCTATGCTGTTACACCATTTTCGTGATAAGGGTTTCTCACTATCACGCTTGCCAAAATCAAGAAGATGCCTTCTAATTAGGCGTGCGTAAGAGTGACAAAACTCTTATCATGTAGGTGCAACAAATGTCTTTCTTTAAAAAGGGGCGATGATGAATTTGAATATGTAGGCATGGTAGCATGAATTGCTTCCAGTCACACTTATCGAACTGAGCCTTTATCTTATATATCTTTGCTTCACTACTTTGTATATGAAACTCCTGAGTTCGGGTCAATGGTTGTAGTTATTAAAGGTTTGCATTTGTTATTTTATATTGCTTCTATACATTTTAATTGATTTATGACATTTGTCATTGCGATTGTTGTGCTCTTTGTGCTGTTACGCCATCACCATGATAAGGATTTCTTATTGTCATAAGTGCCGAAATTAAGAAGATGCCTTCTAATTAGGTGCGCGTAAAAGTGACAAAACCCTTATCGTGTAGGTAGTCATAACATTGCATTTGTTGTTCATTATTTTTACATTTGATGTATGAGTAAAATGCTTGAGTGGCGATGATTGAAAATGAGCAGTTTTTTTTAAAAGGGTAGTATTTTACGACATAGGGGGTGGAAAGGTAGTGATAGAGGGGGTCATGTTTAAACACTTTTTTTGGTATATTGTACCCCCTAAATCGTGCATTTATGCCAAAAATAGGTACTTAATCGTTCCTTTTTAGGTATTTAGAATTTGGAAGGCATTTGGAGGAAATACACGAGACCTTGGCACTTTGGAGAAGAAACAAGACGAACTAACGATAGGGTGTTAAACAAGACGAGACAACTCGCGAGTTACTCGAGATCGACTCGTAAACTACTCGAAATCGACTCGATGTAAACAGTCAGCTCGAGTTCGAGCTACTCGAGTATAATTTTCGAGTCGAGTTCTCTAGCTTCTAATACTTTGGCGACGTGAAGCTATGCGAGCCTTACGAGGCTTAAATAAATCGAGTCGAGTCAAGCTTCTATATGGCGAGTATTTATCAGTTCGAGCTGAAATTGAAAATAATCGAGCTGAGTCGATTTTTGAGCTCGAATTTTTATATAACAACGAGCTCGTGAGCTTGAAATAATAAAGCGCATTGGCCGAGCTCGACCCGAGTTTCTAGCTTGAGTTTTAGTATTCGAGTCGAGCTCAAGCTTGGTTCCATACCCCGGCAGCTACTTCCGGCTCGTTACACCCCTAACTACAGACCTAACACTCACAATTCCTCCAGATTATATATCAATCGAGGCTGGAGACTGTGTCAACAGTTCTACATCTATCGCCGTTACAACCCACTTCGTGACGGCGTCACAACCTTTCATGACGGCGTCAGCTCGCATGACCCAGCCCAAGATCTAGAATATTCTCTTTCACGAGCATCATGATTAAAACGCGACACCGTCATAGCGAATTATCTATATATACAAATCCGTTTTTAGGGTTTTAAGTGTGTAACTTTAGAGTAAAATAGGGAGACGAACCCTAGTTCATTTGGCAGCTTATTAGGACAATTTTAGGGCTTCAAAACCCTATTATAACTCCTTCAATTCATGTTTTAATCAAGTAAGATTATCTTAATCATTCAATATGTCTTGTTGTTTGATTCATTATTATTCTTGTTTTATGTTTAACATGCTTGGCTAAACTCCCTATGGTGTTTATTTATGATTATATAAAACCTAGAATGTAGATCATAGTGATGTTGCTTCTTGTGATGGATATGTATGTTAGGCTTTAGAAAACCAGCTTTTGTCTGAAACGCTGTTGATAAGACTAGGGAAACATGAATTGTGTATAAAGGATACCCAATGGGTAACAATCTTCATACTGACCTTGCCCCCTAATATGGATCTGATCCACTCTAATATATTTCACATTGCATTTAATATACTCTTATGTCCTTGTAATAGTCTCTATCCTTGTGCGTTGCCCTAACGGAATATTAAATAGACGCGGGTTCAATGTAAAATGTTACATGACTTATGGAAATAATTACATAATCATCACAAGTGTGGACAAACAACGAAAATGAGAGAAGCAATCTAGGGAGTAATACATGATTAAATGAATAAAATCTTTTATTATATTGTTATCACCATTAGCGTAGTTTATTATTTAGTTTAATAGCTAAAACCAAACCAAATCTCTCAAACCATATGATTTACCTGCTTTCTATAAAATATAAAAATACAAAAATAATCTTCCCTCACCCCTAGAATTTCTATAGACCAAGAACAAGCCTATCCCCAACCTATTCCCCTAGAGAATGAAAAAAACCCCCGAAGTCATGCCTATACTCAACTACCCCACGGTAAAGGTACTCAGCCTAGGGAGTCTTGTCAACCACCACTACTTGTAGAAGTCCCTTATGACAACAACCGCATCAAGATATTGTGTGCCGTTGCACATGGGAAAAGTTCGGTAATTGATCATCAGTTTAGCTTAGTTCTACTTGCTTTAATCCTTTCCAGTGAGACATTTAAATTCCGCAATTACTTTCCTCCAGTCTATCATTCTTTGGTTGTTTGTACCTAATTTTCATTGACTATTCCATTCTTCATCATAGAGAACGCGAATCCACCACCAACCAGTAACTGCCCTGTCCTACCAGCTGCGTTGCGCGTACAAGCCGTCCAAGAGCTCCATGAGCTACAAAGAATTTTGGCCTTTGTTGACTCTCGCTTAGAGATAAGTGAGAACGATTCCCTAATAACTACGCCACCACCTAATGAAATTAATATGAATGACCTTGAGTCCGATGATGAATCGATTGACACACCCCTTGTTTCTCCCTTTCCTCATTCAGACAATGATTCGGATGATGGTGAAGTGCTTAATGAATTGGTTGAGTATGAAAACGCGAGAACGCTACGCCGAGAAAGAACAATTAATAGTTTTGATGGGGATGACCCAGCATTCCAATGCATGAAAGAGCTTTAGGAATTAATGCCTATCTCGACCCTTTTCTACAAATGAAATATTGGTCTCGCGTAAAGCTTAAATACATAATGGAAGAAGGACTAGAGGGACGTGAAAGAACCTGTTTCCACCTCGTAAGAATGTATACGTGCTTGTCGAGAGAATTTCACCTATACACGGAAATTTGTGTGTTAGAAGACGATAGGGGAATTAATCATGAGCTACAAACTAGAAGTTTTGATGGGCAACCCTTTAGAAAAATCACTAAGCTCAAATATAACGACGCTTAGGGATTGGGTCTATTCACTAAGAATCTCCGCCACATACACAAATAGGATCCACGTACACTACCTTAGGCTCAAGAACTTTAATTAGGAGTAAGGTCCCACCACTATAAAACTGGCCAAAACGATTGATGATGAACTTAGAAGGCACCCTCTTAAAAGAATAAATTTATGTACAAGTAACGTGCTTAAACCTAGTCCCGAATACCAAGTGGATGGAAAGTATGAAAGAATGGCTTATTTCATTGGACTTTAAAACATTCACACGAAACAACGTGAGAACGTGAGACTTCGAGTCTAGCTACAAGACTCGTAAATAAAGAAAAGCGCTTTTTGGGAGGCAACCCAATATTTACTTTTCCCGTATATTAGGAATGTCTTGTGTGTTTTAATTCTTTATCGTTTATTTATTATGTTTGAACTAGTTTGTAATCATGCATTGTTTGTTTGTAACTTCGTCTTATTTGCAATCAAAGGTGTTTTGCAACAAAATAAGTGTAGGGGAAATATCCGGTTTTTAGAACCAAATTCAAACATTTAAAATAAATTATTTAGATTAATTTGCGTTAGTTTCGAGTCATATGATTGAATTGTTAGTTCCCATGTTTTTATGCAGCATTTTGTACAGGAAAATAACATATAAGAATGAGTGCAAGAAATTTTTCATCAAAAATGAAATTTAAGTTTTCACAAAGCGTGGAGACGGCGTCACGATTTACACGTGACGCCGTCACTACGACACCTATGACGGTGTCAGTATATCCCTGACAGCGTTAAACGGCCAGTTACAGGAAAACTCGAAAATTTTAAGTATTTTTGAAAATAAAACTTGTACAACACTTAAGAAAGTTATAATTCTTTTATAAACCTGCAAAACCACGAGTTTAACAATTCTCTCATCCTATCTTTACTGCTATATAGAGTCGACCCTAATTTCACACTGTATATTATTATATTGCACATTTTATGTCTTTGTCTTTGATTACAGGCTATATTTGATGAGAAGAAGCTTGGAAGTTCCTAGGAAGTTTTATTCGATGATTCTTGGAGGACGATTTAACCAGTTATCGCATGTTTCTTCTCCATTATTGAGCAAACCAAAGGAGTACTAGTTTCTTTTACTTGTTTCCTTTTCCTTTTATTTGTTTTTACAAGTACTTCTATAGAACATTAGGGATAATGTTCAACTTAAGTGTAGAAGGGGAAAATAAGCCTTAGAAACTATTTTTTCATTTGCCATTTGCTTTGTCCTTAAAATGATGGTAATTATAACGATTAATTTTGTGACGCAAAATTAAATTTTTTTATTAACACACAAACCAACGAAAACCGGTATTAATATCGGACTCATGGATAGGAATGTGTATGACTAGCACAAAAACCCTCAGAATTCCACCCAAAAAATGTGAGGTTCGCCTTTAGATCTATAGGAATTCAAGTATCTATTATTGATACCCAAGATAGTTTATACCTTTAGCTTTCTCGAGTTAAGGAGTGAGTAGTCATATGTATCTATTCCGCGTACAGATGTGTACATTAGTCTTGTCGTTTCTTTTCTGGAGCATTGATAATCGTTAAAATAAATGAGTTGTACTGAAAGTATATTAAAATTCTAGAACTTGTTTTTGGATGCCATCCGCGAGACCGCATAGTAAAATGTATAAGGATTTTGTCACTTTTTAAAGTATAAGGTTTACTTGGTATATCAATAAAATTTGAAGGACCAAAGTCGTAAAAATGCAAACCCTAAGGGTCTACTTGCAGTTTTCCAAACCCCAAAGGTCTACTTGCAGTTTTCCAAACCCCAGGGTCTAAAATGTAACATTTTGAAAAAGTGTAAAATCATATTCAAAACATTACCAGACATAACTTTAATTAACGCTCCTCGTGCTTAACATCTCCAGATATTGAATAAAATGCTTAAAACTGCTTATGTTCTAATCCTTATATCATTCATCATCGATGTGCTTTCAAAAATCATGTCCCGGATCCATATCATACCACAATACTAGGGAGCTTCATATTAAGAAGTTTCATCTTGGTACTACGTTCTGTCTGAGTTGTTGGGTTTACGATTTAAAGTGCCCTAGCTCCACAAACGTTTACTAAATGACTTCTAAACTATGATGGCCCGAACGGTGTTATGATAATTTTTATATCAAAACCAACATCGATATCCAAAAACTTATATATACAATCAAACTAAGACTTGCCATATATTAACCCAGGTTGTCTGTGATTGCCGTGTTGAAGCCGTTACTTTCATTCCCTATACATTAGCTATCAATTTCCCTATAACTGTTCAGGTGAGTTCATAGCCTCGCATTTCAATCTTTTTATAAACCCGCGAGGGAGATACATGCTATAAACATGAATGCAATTATTTCTACATGCTATTTCAATTTACTATTGCCTAAGTAACTGCTTTGCCTTTAAGTCCCCATAATCATGAACCGTTAATTACTCTCTGTAGTAAGCGCGAATGTTGTGAATATATATATTTGGGTTGGACTCCCCGTTGGTGTATCCAGTAACGATAACCAATTGCACATCATTAGAAATCACGCGGGTATTTTGGCAAAGGTGCCCGCAGGGGCAATATTATCATTATAACCTAAGGCATCGGATTCATGAGCTAATGGCAATAATAAATTATGTTTTCAATACTGGGTGTATATCAACGTAACCCAAATATCGCATTTGCATTCAAATTATATTACTTAAACCTATGGATTTCACTCAACCTTTGTGTTGACCTTTTAGCATGTTTTATCTCAGGTAACTAATGGCACGGAGTGACGAGGACACGAAGATGGAAAAACCGTTATCATTCAAATGTTGTATTTTAGATTCTGGAAACCTCTCGTTTGTAAAAACTCTGAAGAAATAATGAATGATAACTTATTTTCAAAAATTACTCTTTTTGATTCGTTTTCTATGATTATGACTGTTATACCCTTGAAGTAATACCCCAGATTAGCTTCCGCTGCTATATGTAAAAACGGGGGTGTTACATCAACGGCTGGAGACAGCGTCACAAGATACACGTGGTGCCGTCACGATTCATCCTACGGCGGTGTCACAACATCTCACGACGGTGTCAGCTCGCACAACCTAGCCCAAGATCTAGAATATTCTTCTTTAGGACAGCGTCACGATTAAAACGCGATGCCGTCATAGCGATTTATCTATATATACAAACTTGAAATTAGGGTTTTATGTGTGTAACTTTAGAGTAAAAAAGGGAGACGAACCCTAGTTCGTTTGGCAGCTTATTAGGACAATTTTAGGGCTTCAAAACCCTATTGTAACTCCTTCAATTCATGTTTTAATAAAGTAAGATTATCTTAATCATTCAATATGTCTTGTTGTTTGATTATTTGTTGTTCTTGCTTTATCTTTAACATGCTTGGCTAAACTCCTTATTGTGTTCATTTATGATTGTATGAAACCTAGAATGTAGATCTTAGTGGTGTTGCTTCTTGTGATGAATATGCATGTTAGGCTTTAGAAAACCAGCTTTTGTTTGTATCGCTATTGATATGTCTAGGGAAACATGATTGTGTAGAAAGGATACCATCGGGTAACAGTCTTCATACTACCCTGCCCCTTATATGGTTGATCCACTTTTAATATATTTCAAATGCATTTAATATACTCTTGGGGGCCTTGTAATAGTCTTTATACTACCTTACTTGTGCGTTGCCTTAACGGAATATCAAGTAGACTGTAGGTTCATGTAATCTGTTCATGACTTAGGAAATAGTTACATAGATCATCATAAGTGTGACAAAGCAACAACACTAGGAGAAGCAATCTATGAAGTAATACATAATTAAATGAATATAATCTTTTTATTATATTGTTATCACCATTAGAGTAGTTTATTATTTAGTTTAATAGCTAAAACCAACCAAACCTCTCAAACATATGATTTACTTGTTTTCTATAAAATATAAAAATACAAAAATAATCTTCTCTTAAACCCTAGAAATCTATTAGACTGTGATCAAGCCTTCCCAACCTATTTCCTTAGAGAATGATAACAACCCTCGAGTCTTGCCTATACTACTACTACAACGGTTAGGTACTCTGCCTAGGGAGTTGTAAAACTTCTTGTAGAAGTCCCTTGCGACCACCGCATCAAGTTTATGGCGCCGCTGCGTGGGAAATAGTTAGGTTTTGATCATAGTTTAGCTTAGTTCTACTTGCTTGAATCCTTTCAAGTGAGACTTTATTTTTTGCATATTAGATTTCTCGTAGTCTATCTTTTCATTGTGTTAATTGTTTCGTAATCCATTCTTGTTAACCACCATGAGAGACGAGAATCCTATCCGTACTTTTGGAGACTACTCCAAACCTAGCCACGAGGGCTATCGGAATACCATTGAGCTCCCCGTAGGGAACAACATGGTACCTCTTCGATCCTACACCATCCAGTTAGTGCAAAATGGATTCTCATTCCACGAACTTCGTCCGAGGATCCAAACCAACACCTTAAGGATTTCCTAAAACTTGTGGACTCACTTGACCTTGACGGTGAAAATTGGGAAAGAACGCGCTTGCGTTTATTTCAATTTTCCCTTCGCGATCAAGCTAGCAATTGGCTTGAACGTCTTCCAGCAGGATCCATCACCACATAGGAGGATCTTACTACTCGTTTCCTTGCTTAATTCTTTCCACCAGGAAGGACCGCAAAACTCCGCAATGATATCCTGATGTTCCAACAACATCATGGAGAATCTCTATCTAAAGCATGGACTCGTTTCAAGGACTTACTACAAAAAGTCCCTCATCATGGCATCAACCTTTGGCTCCAATTCTAAATTTTTTATGACCATGTCAATCCTGTCACAAGACGAACCATTGACCAATCGGCCGATGGTAAGCTTCGTGACCTAATCCTAGGCATTATTAGAGGACCTCACCCTCTATAACAACGAAAGTTGGAATGACCCAAGGGATTTCGCTAAGCCGGTCAAGGCAATCGCTTTGCCTCAAGATGTCCCAAGTACATCTGACCGTCGTCTAATCGAGCTTAAAAATCAAGTCTAACACTTAATGGAAGCTCATCTTGCTCCGACACAACCTACTCAAGTAAACAAAATCATGACCTCATGTGAGATCTGCAACGGTCCTCACGACACTCAGTATTGCATGGAAGATCCCGAACAAGCCTTTGTTGAATACGCATCCTCGCGTACCGATGAAGCAGGAGGTAAGTGGTATAATTTCAAACCCGAGCAAAACAATCTTGGTGACACCTATAATCCATCATGGAGAAGTCACCCGAACCTTAGGTGGAGACAACCCCAAAATTCTCAAAATAAGTTTTCAAGCCCACCTAACCGGTTTCAATCCAACGGTTTAATCCCAAACCATTCCTTCAACAACCGTCCTTAAAGCTTTAACAATCAATCAAATCTTAAAGGATTGGTATCCAATTTCATGGCATCTTAAGATGCTATATTGTCCAAGTTTAAAGCCGCTTTCAAACAACAGCAAAGTGAGATGACCAACAAAATTGACATAGTGTTGGAGGCCATCACCGATCGAATAGCGGGAACCCTACCTAGCAATACGGTCAAGAACCCGAAACTGAGTGCTTCCCTAGTTTTGTCTGCTTATTCTTACCTAAATATGGACTCGCAAAATGCTCAAACCATGTCCAAGGTTCGATCAACACCATCACAATCCATTATGATAAACAAAGCGACTCCTATGATTAGAAAGCAAATAAGAATGAGGAAGAAGAAAAGGAAAGCTCGAAAAATATCCATGTCAACCCCTTCACACCACCCGATCCATCAGTTGCATTCATCACTAAAAAAGTCCTCAAATTCAATTCATTCTTCGAATCGCTCAGATTGGTTCCTTAATAATCCGACATCGAGGTCGTTTGCACAAAGGGGGACAATAGAGAAGTCATTTTTGTTGAGTTAATTAGAAAGAATGATGATTCTAGCGAAGGAGAACCTTAAGAGGAAGGGAATACAATAACCGATGAGGTAGGTGCAGAATACTTTGACATATTCCCAACTATGAGTGAACTCGTATATCACAAGTACCTCATGTGTAGCCCATCCCCTTCGATATTTCTAAGGAACCCCATCATTACGGAAGGGTTACATTGACCCTAACTCCCCTCTATATATCATGACCCGGATGATTTATAATTAGATCATGAAAAGAAAACTTGACCCTGGGGAAAACTCAAATAGAGGAGTTAGCAATTTCATAGGAAGGATCAATGGAATGTATGTCTTCGTAGGAAACTTCACCCTTTAACGTAGACTCATGATGTTGAGGATAATAGTTTTTAATTATAGACCCTAGGTAGTCACCAGTAGTACCTAAGGGAGAAACCTTTGTATGGAATATCCAACATGACTCACGACCCACCCAAAGGTGTTGTAAGATTCATTAACGGGACCGATGAAGTTGCCTATAAGATGCCCCATAAGATAGAATAGTACAACTTACTGTCGGACTTAGATAAAGAGCACACAAAATCAGTCTACCTTAGGAACGAAGAAGACAAAAGGAGAGGAGTGGAGTATGTAATGAGCAAAATATTAGCATTTTATAAGGAATGCTTAGAGCTTGGACCCGAATATGTGACTGGAATAGAAGATGAAGGAGGAGTCACGTAAGAACGTGTGACTTCGAGTCTAGCTACAAGACTCGTAAATAAAGAAAAGCGCTTTTTGGGAGGCAACCTAATATTTACTTTTCCCGCATATTAGGAGTGTCTTGTGTTTTAATTCTTAATTGTTTGTTTTATTATGTTTGAATTAATATGTAATCATGCTTTGTTTGTTTGTAACTTCGTCTTATTTGCAATCAAAGGTATTTTGCAACAAAATAAGTGTAGGGGAAATATCCGGTTTTTAGAACCAAATTCAAACATTTAAAATAAATTGTTTAGATTAATTCACGTCAGTTTCGAGTCATATGATTGAATTGATAATTCTCAGGTTTTTATGTAACATTTTGTACAGGAAAATAACATATAAGAATGAGTGCAGGAAATTTTTCATCAAAAATGAAAAATGAGTTTTCACAGAGTGTGGAGACGACGTCACGATTTACACGCGACGCCGTCACCACGACACTTGTGATTTATTCGTTTTTACGGGTACTTCTATAGAACAGTAAAGACAATGTACAACTTAAGTGTAGGGGAAAATAAGCCTTAGAAACTATTCCTTCATTTTCCATTTGCTTTATCCTTAAAATGATAGGTAATATACCGAAACATAGCATAAAAAGGTAATTTTGACCTAATTTTTTATGACACATACCGACAAAAACCGAGTATTATTAGCGTCTCATGGATAGGAATGTGTATGACTAGCACAAAAACCCTCAGAATTCCACCCCAAAAATGCGATGTTCGCCTTTAGATCTATAAAAATTCAGGTATCGATTATTGATACCCATGATAGTTTATACCTTTAGCTTTCTCTAGATAAGGAGTGAGCAGTCATATGTATCCAAGGTTATAAATAGCGTGAAGCGTGACGTAGCGGCATAGCCAAGCCTCAAGCTTTAGCGTGAGGCATTGCGTCATAGCGTTTTTAAGGCGTGACTCAAAGCGGTAAAAAATATTTATTGAATGGTCAATAGTAATTAGCTACTAGGCTTAAAATTGAGTTATAGAGTTACTAAGCACGAATCTCATGCAACCCAAATCATAAATACTTGTAAATAAGCTCAAGTCCAATAAATATCTTTAAAAAATTAAAAAAAAATCTCTTAAAAGCTTCAAAAAAACGCGCCACGCCTTGCGCTATAGCGCGCTATATCACGCCTTATCACGCTTTATTGCACGCCACGCCTAAAGGAGACGCCTTGGCCAGTTTCATAACGTGGAGGCTACGCCTCGCGCTATGGCGCCGCTATAGCGCGCTATTTAGAACCCTGGGTAATTTATATGTTATGATAGGTAATGAGTGTTGATTTTCCGTTTCCTCATTATGTTATAATTTATTATACACCCGAGAGAAAGAGAGAATCCTAAACACTTATGTGATGTGCTAGTATATACTTTCTATGATGTTAATTACGAGGCCTAGAAGGTTGTGTTGTAAAATACTTTTAAAGAGTAGGTTAA